>JAFIDM010010028.1:66604215-66614990 GCA_023159025.1 Thereuonema tuberculata | reverse complement strand
CATTGTGTCAGTTATTTTTTCTGTTTTTGCGTAGATTTCCTTGTTGTCTCTCAGTTTCCATTTTCCTTCTTCATATTTTGGTCCCAAGATTTTCCGTAAGATCTTTCTTTCCTTTTTTTCTACCTCGTCTAATTGTCTGGCTGTGTTTAGTGCAAGGCATTCTGAGGCGTAGAGGCCTTCTGGCTTAATGACTGTATTGTAGTGCCTAATTTTAGCGTTTATAGATATGGACTTCTTGTTGTATATATTTTTTGTCAAATGGAATGACAGTTCCATTTTTCTTGCTCTTGCTAGGACCGCTTCTTTGTCAAGGGCGTTTGGTTGAATTATTTCTCCCAGGTATTTGAACTTATTAACCCTCTTGATTTTCCCGTACTTTGTTGTGATCTGTCTTGGTGCATCTTTTCTATTGGTCATGTATTCCGTCTTTTCATAAGATATTTGTAGTCCAGCCTTTTCTGCTGTCTCTTTCAGTATATTTATTTGTCTTCTTGCATCTTCACTGTTTTCCGCTAGTATTGCAAGATCGTCTGCAAAAGCCAGGCAGTCAATTTCCAAGTTATCTTTCTTTCTTCCTATTTTTATTTTCTTGATTCCTTCCTTTTCCATTCTTTTCCTCCACTCTCTCATTATTTTCTCCAGCACACAGTTGAAGAGCAATGGGGAAAGCCCATCTCCCTGTCTTACTCCTGTTTTCACCTCAAATGGTTCTGAAATCTCTCCCAAAAATTTTACTTTTGACTTCGTGTTTGTTAGAGTTTTTTTGGTGATTGCAATTGATTTGTCATCAGCTCCGAATTCCTCCAATATATTGAAAAGTGTGTCTCTGTCTATAGAATCGTATGCCTTTTTGAAGTCCACGAATATCACATGAATGTCCTTAGATCTCAGTCTCCTGTACCTTATTATGAGTTTCAAATTTAATATCTGTTCTGCACATGATCTTCCCTTCCTGAATCCTCCCTGATAGTCACCTAATTGTGGATCCAGTTGGGCCTCCAATCTGTTTTGTAAAGCTTTGGAAAGGATTTTGTATGTAACCGAAAGGAGTGAGATTCCCCTATAATTGTTGGCATCAGTTTTATCTCCTTTTTTGTGTATAGGGTGGATCATGGCTGTTTTCCAATCTTCCGGTATTTCCTCTGTTTCCCAGATATTTTGTATTATTTTATGTAGGCTTTTGGCTGTTTTGATATCTACGCTTTTCCACATTTCTGCTATAATTGAGTCCTCTCCTGGAGCTTTATCAGTTTTTAGTTCTCTAATAATCTGTTGGATTTCTGCTAGGTTCGGTGGCTTGGAGTTTTCAAATTTACATTTCGGATTTTGTTTAGGGAATTTTGTTTTCGGTTTTTCACAGTTCAGTAGTTTTTCGAAGTATTTTGCAAGTATTTTGCAGTTTTCTTGGTTATTCAGGGCTATCCTTCCTTCTTCGTTTTTGAAACATAGGTTTGGTGGTTGATATCCCTGAATGTTTTGCTTAAAGGCTTTATAGAATGTTCTTGTGTTGTTCTTTTTAAAGTCATCTATTTGTTGTAGTTGGATCCTATCAAAATTCCTCTTGTTTATTCTTATTGTTTTTGCTGTTCGTGCTCTCTGTTCTTTGAATATGATGTAGTCTTCGTTGTTTTTGGTTGAGTGCCATTTTTTCCAGGTTTTAATCCTTCGTTCAAGGGACTCTTTGCAATGTTCATTCCACCACCTGTGGTTTTTTTGTCTCGTGAGTGGGGCTATTTCCATTGATGTCTTAACTATTTTCGTTTTGATTTCATCCCATTCATCTGATTTTATGTCTAATTTTTCTTGGAATTCTTGTTTCTTTAGCTTTAGTGTTTCTTTGTTGATCCTCTGTATTGTAAAATTTTTGTTTCGTGTCTTTTTTGGGGGGATAAATTTCAGTTTTAGCGTTGTAAGGTAATGGTCCGTTTCTATGTTTGCACCTTTTCGAACTTTTACATTCATAATTTCTTTCTGGTTATTGAAAGAGATGGCGACGTGATCAATCTGGAATTCTCCCAAGCTGTGGTTTGGTGATTTCCATGTTTTTTGTTTTCTGGGTAGGTGTCTAAAATTTGTTGACATTAATTTAAGGTTGAAACCCCTGCACAATTCTATTAGTCTCTCTCCATTTTTGTTGGTTCTTTTGTGTGCGGGGTATTCTCCTACTGTATTTTTGTATTTTTTTTTCATTTCCAATCTGCGCGTTGAAGTTGCCTAGTAGGATCTTAATATTTTTTCTGGGGATCTTTGAGAGTTCATGTTCCAGGGACTCCCAGTACTTCTCAACCTTTTCTGGGTTTCTTTTGTTGTCTTCGTTAATGGGAGCGTGACAGTTTATTAGGGTATATGTCTTGTTTGCATATCGTAGTGTCATGATTGCGAGTCTTTCATTTGGTGAGTAGAAGTCCGTTATAGAATTGATTATCTTCCTGCTCACGACGAATCCGTTTCCTAGGTGTGGTATACCCTTTCCCATTGGGTTTAGGCCTTTTTTACCCTTGAAGATCCTATATCCTTCGGATTCCATTATAATTTCGTCTGTGAATCTCGTTTCTTGGAGGGCTAGGATTCGGATCTCATATTCATCTAGTACTTTGATTAGTTGCTTTAGTTTTCCTGTTTTTAACAGTGAGTTTATATTCACTGTTCCAAAGAAGCATATTTTTTTTGTTTTGAGCTTCAAAGTTGGTGTTTCCTGTGGCTTTGGTTTGTTTCATTTTGTTTCGGGCTCTCCAGAATCCGATGGCCCGATTGCGCCGCCCTTTGCGACGGAGGATTCCCTGTTTAAGGTACCTCCTGGAGTAGTTCTATCTAGAGAAATTTTCATCATGCGTTATTTGAGAATTGTGTAGGGGGAAGGATTAGTATCCATTCCGAGGTTAAAACTGCGATTGTAAGTCCCAGAGTGATAGTTCATCCGCTCCTAACATGGAGACAGCCGATGTTTGCAGCCGTTCACTATGAATCAGACGCTGCTTTCATGTTTTGGTCCGCCCCGGGTATTTCATTTCCCGGGTGCCACCCATATCTGGGAGGCTTTCCCCTATCCGCCACCTGGGGAGGCGCCCGATGGAGGACTAGAAACCTCACACGGGTCTATCTCCTTTATTTAAACCCATTTCTTTAATATTTAAAGTACCGTTTTGAACAGAAAACGCTGCAACCAAAATATAATCAACGGTGATTGTTGACAAATACATGTTCAATGTGATCTCTTTGACTCTCTAAGCAGTACTCGTTATCCACCATGTCTCGGAAGACAGGTTGTTTCATTCCCCTAAGAGTTGTCATCATCAGGTGATGAATCAATCAGATGGAGTTAAATCAGGAGAATGTGAGGGATATGGAATGTTTTGCTCCACAGGATATCATGTGATTTCCGAAGGTGTCATGAAGTAGCCCGATGTGATTCCATCGCCATACGACACGTAGCCCCATTCCGTTGAACCACTGGGATTGAAGAAGTAGGTATCCTGCTCGGCAGAAACGTTGGAGGTCCCTGAGAAAAGGCGCGATTTACCTGTTCTCTATGACGCATTTGATTTACAGTTATCGGATTCTGGTGTCATCCTCAATGAAATACGGACCAATGATACCGTTTCCTGAAACCGCACACCATATCGTCACCCGTTCACTGTGGAGTGGTTTTTTAATAATGATGTCTGGTCAGGCGAAACCAATAAATCGGGATTTTTGTTTATTGATATAGCCATTCAGATTAACATGACACTCGTCCGAAACCAAACATTATCCAAAAATTCGGAATCATCACACACCATTGCTAACATGGAAGCACAGTACCCAACTCTTGCTTCTTTATCGACAGGTTTCAATGGTTGGGCCTTCTTATCTTGTAAGGGAACCCTCCAATGGTTTTAAACATTCGTCGAACTGATGTTCGACCCATGTCCAATTTAACTGCCGTTCGTCGGAGACTTCGTTGTGGCGACTGCAACACTTGCTCAAAAAGTTGGCCGTGATTTTCATTAGTTGTTACTGTTATGAGACGGCCTGTGCAACTTTTCCGCTGTGTGAGGACATTTCCGGTTCGACGGAATTTATCGATGGCTAATATAACCTTGTTCGTGAGTGCTGGACTGTTAAAACGCTCCTGAAATTCCGTAGCAAAGTGCAGCAGTCTACGTCCATTTCCACGGCCTGTTGCGTATGATCCGAAAATAGTGCTTCACAATAAACACTTTCTCTTGGGTAGTTAATACTATTTTCACAGCAACACTGTGAATCTCACATCTACAATCATTCCTGTTCCAAATACAACAATCCCCTAAGTGTTCATCTGGCAGTGCCATCTTTCACGTGGTGAAATTGTTCAGTGTCGTTTGTTTTGGGCCATACTGTATTATATTTCTGTATTATTTCATTTAAAAATTTCTCACTTTAATCGTTTTTCTTTAGAATATCCTTCATCCTTCTAGTCCTTTCTGTAATTCTTCTGCTGTGCTTAACGTCATATCTATTCTCCTAATATAATTACCCACAATATTTCTTTTGATATTTAATGAATGTCCAGAATTGAAATTTAGCATATGATCACTTTGGCGATTTTTTCTGGAATTATTTAATATTAATTGGTTTCCTTTCTTGGTTAAGTTGACATCAAAAGAAGCCAATTTATTGTCAATTTCCTTTTCCATTTTAAATTTTAAGTCTTTTGTTTCTTTTGTTTACATCTTCAAAAAATTTATGAAATTGTCCAAGAGTACCGTACTCTATAGTAAGAATATATAGTATATTCGTACCGTAAGCAATCACATTTAAATTTGTTCTCTTTCAATATTCTGTCTTCAAAAAAATTTATGTATAATTGTATATGTTGCAAAGCGAACCAGAATCCAGCAAAGCGAACCCATTGGAAAACCTTTTATCTTTTTGAAAAATTTATCATTGTGTTTGAAGTATGTGTTTTTTGTAATAATTTCAATTACGTTCATAATATCAATATTGTACATGTAATGTTTCAATAACTGATCTTTATTTTGGAAAGATAGTTGTTCCATAATAATTAATATTTCATCTACAGGTATGTTGGTGTACACATTGTCCACATTCAAAGAGATCACGTAAAAAATTTTTATCTTTAACAAACATATGTTCCAATTTCTTTACTAATTCTGAAGTATTCTTTATTATTATATTCTCCCTGGGTAGTTTAAAGTCTCGAACAATCCTATTTGTATGTAAAGGGTCCCCGTAGGCGTTTATCGTTGAGCGGATTGGGAATTTTTCTTTGTGTGTCTTTATTATTCATTCCAAGGTTGGAGTAGCGCATGCTTCTTTTAACATATTATCTCTTTCTTTCGTTGTTATTGCTTTTTTCTCCACCAATTATGAAGTAATTAAATTCCATCACACAAACTTCTTCATTTTTATTAAAATAATAACTAATACATATCGCAAATTCCATGATTCCTTTTTCAAGCTATTAGTCTTTATTTATAAATAGCTTGAAAAAGAAAACCATGATATGATATACTATCGACTAAAAAAAATAAACTTTCATCTCAACAATGGAATAAAATCTTTGTATTTTAATAATACTACATCATATTGGTCAAAACGTTTTAATAAAATAAAAAAAAAATCATAAAATAACTAAACATAGTTATTAAACTATTTCGTTGAATACAACAAATTTGAATGAAAGCAAAAAAGAAGTTTGTGTGATGAATTTTCTAATAAATAATATGAAGAAGAATGAACTAAGAAGTAGGTATTACAGTAATTCTTCAGTAATCTTTTAGATCTCATTGTTATTCTTTATTTATATACTTTATTTTTATTGCATATCTCTTGTTTTTAGTTTAGATTTTAGAGATCCATATGTTTTTCTTTTTTCAACTTCTATTAGCCTCCGTATTAAGACCTGGTTGTTTGCTTGTGACTATTCTCAACTGATGATCTGCAATTTATCACGAAACAGCTGTTTTGAGATATCACTGGTAAACACTGGATCTGAACTTTTATTGTGTTTAAACTTATTAGAAGGTAACTGAATTTTTATTGGTTTAAGATTGCTAGCAGGTGTTTCTAACTAGATGCTAGAAGATAATTTTTTTTAAAATTTGAATAAAGTAATAGCTGACCTAAACTCTTTAACACTTAGGTTTTGTTGTTTTTGTTTCAACATAATACATTCAGAACTTATTCAATACACGGATTGTTCTTTAGAGGACCAAACGAATGACTATTCGCTCATTCATAGTATTTATGAGGATATATCTACTGAGGACTGTGGATGTGTTGTGCCTTGTGAACAATTGATGTTTTATGTAAATAAACACCCAGGCAGTGTATCAATCTACCATGGAAGTAGTAGCAGCTATTTCATTAGAGTCTTCTTTGAAGATAATATGGTGGAAACTATTGAAGTAAATCCTGCTTAATTCTTTGTGCAGTTAACTGGTAACATTAGAGGAAGTGTAGGATTATTCCTTGGCTGCTGCATTTTGTCACTCCCAGAAATCATTCAAAATTTGCTACTGTGTATCTATTCTAGAGGCAGGAAATACTTAACAAATACAATAAAACACATGTGAGATTCTAGAAATTGCTTTTACAGCTTCTAGTTAAGGATGTAAAGTAAGTCAAAGCATTTGAAGCAAATATAATTCGAATTCAATACTAAGTTCTTTTTCGAGCTTTTGAATTAGTAGACTATTAAAACGAGTTCGTCCATGTTAATCAAAATAATTTTTCAAATTAAATCTAGAAGTTTTTAAATAAAATGGCTTCTTAGATGAAAAATATGAAATCTGACTCTAAACGCAAATCTTAATGACACTAACTAATATAAAGTAGCTGAAAAAAATAAATAAAAACAAAACAAATAAGAGGCAATAAAAGAAACAACAGGCTATTAAAAGAAGAGAGTCTAAATTAATTAGTATATAGAATATTAGAACACTAGTTTAGTGAAAATTAAATCACCATAAAGGAACTTTTGGCAGGAAATTTAGTACACCAATTACTAATAATGATACAAACAAACGATTTAAGTTTCCGATCAATGCAAAAACAGTACTTGGAAAAAATCAGTATGGTGTAAAGACTCCACTAGCTGCAATAAGAGCTGCTGTACACTGTGGCATCTAATCAAACAGGCCTTGAATTTATTCCTGGGAAATCGTCTGCCAGGCTGCTTTTATCCGTTTCCATCGCTATTGGCTGCTGGATTACTGTGACGGGCTAGTTGCCGAGTGACCATATTCCAGGGTATCTACTTTTCCTGGAAGAATGCATGGACATTTCTGGCACCATGTGGTCGAGTGTTGTCTTGGTGGAATATGGTTCCAGGACTGTGCTGAAAGATGGTTACGACTTCAACTTCCACAACTTCCCTGATGTAGCGGTTGCTATTGAGACTACCCACAAATCGTAGCAACCGAGATCGCCAGTGATGCCCAATTGCTCCCCACACCATCCCGTGGTGTTGTCACAGTTTTCCACAATTGTATCGCTGTCGTGGGATTACATTCCATACGAGCAGCAATTTCGCGGTTTGAAAATCATCTTTCACTTAAGCCGATCATTAGGTCTTGTTCAAATTTTCATGTATACTGCTTTCCTCATGAAAAGAAGTAGACCCGAACGAAATAATGAACAAAGAAAGTGGAAGTAGCGGATTTGGAATGGAGAACCCCTGGAAATCTAGATCTAATGTGGATCGTGCATCCATGAAACCAATATGAGAAACACGTTACTCAGAATAGAGAGGCGGAAGTCTTAAGCCCAAAACTGATTTGCAAAGTCAGCTAAGCGCAACTGAGCTTTGCGTTCTCAATTGCGAATAGCACGCAATATGGTCGGATTTGTCGCACTACTAACTGAAAAATCATCAGTTTTCACAGAAATGGTGTGTACCTTTTCGACAACTACGAGAGATGTAAACTATTTCTTTTTAATTTCCACTGATGGAGTATTAGCAACGGATGGAGTAAAACGAAAAAGAATATAGGTGCATATACAAATTATAATTTCGACGAGTATTGAGCGAAGTCTTGTGTTTTAGAAGATGGCCATGAAAGTTTTGGAGAAGCTATTATTAGAATGGTGATACAGAACAAAAAAAAATGAGTTTTTACTTTTTTATTTTTAATAATTAAGCATGATACAATATAAAAGTTAATTAAAAATTATTGCATGTAATAAATATAACAGAATTTGAATTTGCTTTGAAAGTTTATTTTTAGAAATCAAAGATAGTGATTCGTAGAAAGTGCTTAATGATTTCAGCAAGTAACGAGACGACAACTTCACCGATTTGCTTCCAGTTTCTTTTTCTTCATTTTTATGTTTATTTGTAAACGTATTAAAACCTAATTATCTTTCATTACATATGTTACTACATTTTTTTACTCCGAAAATTAAACGCTTGTTGGTCCTAATTTAAATGAAAAGAAAAATTGAGATCGAACGAAAAAAAAACCTACCGATTTCCTTACTTAAAAAGCGAAGTATTTACGATGGATCTCCTAACATGATTGTTCCCACCAATTTCACGCGACAATCTGATTGGGTCACTCATTCCATTGATGCTCGTATTTAAAGTTTACTGCCTTAACCTGCAACGTTAGTGAACGAGTAATCTATTGACTTTGTCTTCATCTGAAGTTAAAAACTTCCACTGGCCTATGAGCACTGGGCTTTAAAGTACCAGTAATTTCATCTTAAACAAAAAGAATCTATAAGTTTTTAAATAAAATTGCTTATGTGGTGAAAAATTGTAAAATCTTACGCAATAAGTAAATTTTTAATAGGATACCTTAAAAATAAGTATAACACTTAAAAATAGTAATAAGTCCAAAAACGATTTCTATAAGAAAATATAACTTACCAAAAATTCCACAATGTGTGTTTGTTTTCAGCTTCACATCCACCATAAACAGACAAACCTGCATTTTGTCTCAAGTTTGTCTGAAAATCACATTCACTAAACCGTATAATCGCTGCATAAAATCTAATCTATAGCCTGGGGTTACGTTCTGGTTAAAAGTAAAGCAGGATATACATCGTTCGAATATCTTGGATAGTTGAACTTTTGAACTTTTTTCTCTCTTTCACCACGATCCTCACTTTTGTGTTCTTCTACTGTTTCATTAATTACTTTATATCGTTAGATGTAGAGATTTGTTTCTGATCCGATCTCCAAAATTCTGGGACAGCTGAACCTGAGTGTCCAATAGCAGGACATACGACAAAATGGGAAAGCACAGTTTCAGGAGGTTTATCTCCACGAACCTTCAAAGGTGTGTATGTGTCTTATGAGGGAGAAACCAATTGACAATTTCGTTAAAATCTAAAAAAAAGGGGGGGGGGGCGAAAAGAAGTGAGAAAAAAGGAACAAAGGAAAAAAAATTTTCAAATAAAAATAAATAAATTAATTAATAAATACATAAAGAAAAAATAAATAATTGAAGTTGAATGTAACGCATAATAATAATAATAATAATAATAGTAATTGTTTTTGCTGGGGAAACCCAACGTTTGAAACATACAAACATAATAATAATAATAAAGAAATAACAAAAAAAATAACCATTGACTTGTAGGAAAACAATAGATACATAAATTTAGATAAGAATTGAAAAGAAATTGGTTGCATCCACTGGATGAATTCTTCTATCTATGCTGAATAAACAAATTTGTAAATAGTACCTTAATGTTCTATAAGGTGTAATAGTAATAATATTCATTCATTGCATTCTATCAATTTCTCTTCAAATCCCATTTCAATTTATCTACCTATTCATTTCCTACAAGTCTATAGCTATTTTTATTTATGTTTTTTTTTTTTTTTTTATCATCATTTTTTCATATTACATTCTTCTTCTTCTGCTTCTTCTTCTTCCTCTTCTTCTTCTTCTCTTCTTATTATTATTATGCATTACCATATATTGATGTCAATTTTTTCTTAATTTATTTCTTTTTACTTTTCTTTAAAAAAAAAAAAAAACTTTTCCTGGTTCCTCTTCTCAGACTTTGCTTTTCCCTTTAGATTTTAAAATAATATCTAAACAAACTTATTTTTATTTTTTGCGAGCATCTCCTTCGCAAATAAAAACATGTCTCCAAGCACTCATCCTTCCTAAACCTTCCCGTTACCCTCCTTTACCGTTATATCATTGTGGTCATCATCGTTTTCGTGAAGCAGAACACGAAAATAAATATCTGAGATACTGACAATAGCAGTGCGCCAAAACTTTATGTAGTAATCAACATCTGAAGAAATGTTCAAATACTGAGTGAACTTCATCCTGACTGCAAAAATCCCTCATAAAAGATGTCAAGGTATAAAAGAGTATTACCAATTATACCATGGCCCACTCCTACTTCAGAACCAAATTATTTTGGAATTTCTGAAGTTTAGGATAAATCATTGAACTGAAGAACTGAATGTCAGGTAATACTAGATCGATGCTTTATAATAACATGGAAAAAAGTGATTGTTTTAACATGAAAAAATTAAGCCCAACGCACAAGACTAAAATTACAATAATTACAAATTAAAAAAGCTCACATAATCGATTTCGCTAGCGCTCTGGCTGGCTTCTTCAGATGCAGATACAAAATAAAATAAAATAAATACAAAGCTCAGTCTTTATATAGAAACAGGTGAGATCCAAAGAGTATTCAAATTTCGGTGAAGTCAATTGTTGCAGGCGGTGAGGGGTGTATAGAGTCTTGAAGCAGATCATGTTTATTGTCCAGAGTTGGTTATTACAGGTTGAAAGTGGAATAAAGACTGAAAAAGTAAT
>JAFIDM010010028.1:66571273-66604115 GCA_023159025.1 Thereuonema tuberculata | reverse complement strand
AGTTGGTTATTACAGGTTGAAAGTGGAATAAAGACTGAAAAAGTAATGGGCAATATTTATTAAAATAACATTAACGTGCGTAAAATTACTTTTTCAGTCTTTATTCCACTTTCAACCTGTAATAACCAACTCTGGACAATAAACATGATCTGCTTCAAGACTCTATACACCCCTCACCGCCTGCAACAGTTGACTTCACCGAAATTTGAATCCTCTTTGGATCTCACCTGTTTCTATATAAAGACTGAGCTTTGTATTTATTTTATTTTATTTTGTATCTGCATCTGAAGAAGCCAGCCAGAGCGCTGGCGAAATCGATTATGTGAGCTTTTTTAATTTGTAATTATTGTAATTTTAGTCTTGTGCGTTGGGTTTAATTTTTTCATGTTAAAATAATTTTAAGCACGTTAATGTTATTTTATTAAAAGTGATTGTTGTCTGATAATAATTCTTGTCTATTAGTAATGCATGGATACTTAATGATCGGATGATGATAACTGAGAACTGTAATTGTTGTCTGAGAGTAATAATCTCTGACAGTAATAGCTGAATAATTTATGTTAGGTATTGAAGATATATTCTTGTGTGTTGTAATTCTTTCATGACAGGAAATCAATCTATATTTTCCCCAAAACAGAATTTCGTGACCATTTTCATTCTAACCTAGTAAGCTCCTACTGTGGTGAAACATCATCTCTTCCTTAAGTAAAGCCTAGGGGCGACGCAAGGTGCCATTCCTCTTTTATTTCTTTTTATTCAATTTTTTTACTTATTCACTCAGAATAGGATGCATTCAGAAAACATAATTTGAGAAGGTAAGTTCTAATTTAACTGTGATGTAGATTTATCACTCTTTTCGAAAAAAAAATATAAATATGTTTTATTGAATTACAGAAACCCCAAAAATTCTGTATTAACGAATATAATTAAAATGACTTCAATTCGTTCAAAATTGAAATACCAGTTAGAAAACGTTCCATCCTAGTCTTATAAATCTCCTATTTCAGTTACGAAAGACGTAAAAATGTATAACCTAAAAAAAAATCATTTCTTTACTTTATCTTAAGTCTGAGAAAGTAAATGTTTAGTACTTCTTGGTAAACCTTATATCATTGGGATTAGCGAAAACTTCAGCATTCGAAAGTTAGTGTTTCAAAACGCAAAATGATGGTTTATGTAGCTTTTATTTTGTAGAGTCATGGATAGAATGTCAATGCCCTATTATTGAAGAGAAATTTGAAATTCAATTTAAAATTTAGATTTCCGCAGTTTTATTCCTCTTGTTAATTTTTGATTTTTACCTATTATATCCATTAACACTGTGACTTTTTTCGGTTTATTGTACAGAGTTTAGTGTTTTTAAAAGAAACTTTGTTCGTTTTCCTTTCATTCCCTTCCATGCGATTTGAATTTTCCATTTCCTAATTGTTTTCAGCCACCAAAATCGGTACCATAGCTATTGCGTTTGTCCTGTCCTTTCGTCCTTACGTCCGTCTGTGTCTGCCCACACCTAACATCTCCCGAACGGAAGGCGGGTCAACAAATGGGTTTCACCATCGTAGAATGGGGTATTTTTAGGGAACTGGGCCCCCCCCCCCCAGTTCGAGATATTTGGCATTGTTTTCATAGGATTTCTGCCATTAGCTTAAATGTCAGAAACGCAACCATCTCATTTCAGTTGTCAGCTATATCGTGATCGGTAAGTTGCTGTTTTGTTTTGTTTATTTCTTGTTTTCCTAACGTTGTTTTTATTTTTTCATAACGTTTTCTTATTTTTCTTTTCGTAATTGTACTATTTTTTTTTTCTTATGATGGGTCGCCCTTAAATTTAGCTTTTAGCACAAAATTACATTCGTTTGTTTCTACTACTATTAACTATCATGTTAATTTTTTGCTTTTGTTTGGAAATTCATAAATATTACTTATAATAATATTAACATTACATTAGGATAAATTAGGATTGAATGCCTTAAATTTGCTGAAAATGTAAAATCATTTTCCTATAATTACATTTTAATATGAAAACAAAGTACGCCAGAGACATTTATGTGCATTTGAGAAATAGAAAAAGATCAGAAATTAATAAATCTAGCAAAGGGCAGCTTAATAACTAAGTTTTAATTTTTTAACAATAATTCAAGAGGAAATGTCCTCAACTATGAAACTTCCAAGTTTACATTAATATTAAGAAAGTCTCCTATTGCCTTTATTTATGGTATAAAAAAGTAATATTAATCAATTACGAATATTAAAACCATTTCACAATTAAGGAATCGAAAGATATTGAAAAGTGTTTTCTTTATTGAGTTTAGTTGATAACTGACAAAGAAAAAAGTCATTATTAATTAAAATTTTGATTTTTAATTTTACTATTTAAAATTTCATTTTCCTTAAATCCTCATGAAAATTCTTTTAATTTTCATTGCTTTAAAATATTAGTAAGTAGTAAAAAAAAGTCCATTTTTATCAACAATATTTTGTTTCTCAAAACGGCATTTTCTATCTCAGAATGCACCACATCTGATAGAATTGCTAGACTTGACGTCTTAAAAAAAAAAACCTATATCGAGAACTATGGATATGGGGTGAGGTCGGGTGATTGGGGAGGTCATCGTATCTGAAAATAACGATTGATAGCACGCTCATTTGTAAAGTGCTGCCTTAACAGATTTTGAGCACAACGGGTGATTTGGGGTGCTGCACTATCTGGCGCTAATGCGGTTTCCTGAAGAAAACTTCATCTCTTGAAGATCTGGTATAACGAAATTCGCCAACAATTCATAATATCGCTGTGCGGTTATGGAACAGGTGCAGGGTCTAGTTGGAGTTATCTTTTCACAGAATTATGACCTAATAATGAAATTAGCAGTTAAGCCACACCGCAGTCACTTTTGAAGAATGCAACGGGACTTCCTTTATAACACGAGAAGTCCTTTTTCTGTTGCCATATCCGCCAGTTGTGATATTCATTTGCCCATTTAAGCAGAAATGAGCTTCGTCACTTCAAAGAATGTTCTATGGCCAAGTGATATCAACGTTTCATTCGCACCAGGAATTGAAGCGCAAAAGTTGTACGAATTTCCTTACCCCATGTGACTTCTCATTATGGTTTTTTTTCTTTAGAATCAGATGTATCGTGAAAGATGTCAAAGTCTGTCATATCTGAAGAACAGCATTAGACATCATATTCTAACAATTCCAGGAAGATACATTGAACTTTTGTAACGCTGTTAGTAGAGAAGCAAATTTAATAAACAACAAGGAGGTCTCATTTAATGGCTTAAAAGTTGACATCAAACTTTCTGAGCACAACTGGATAATTAGCATACAACAATTAGGAGATATTTTGTAATACATAGCCAAAGTTTTCATTTCAAATCTTCAAGGACTTTTTAACTTCGCATGAAACTTCTAAAATATATATAATAATTATTCTATTCTGAAATAATATATATTTTTGACATTATTATTATTTTTGTTATTATTAGAAATATTGTGTACACGTAATTCTTGAAATCCTATTTTTGGAAAAATCATTTTTTGAATATGTTTATGAGGACGACTTTTTTTTTCGCTTCCGATTACTAATGTAAGAAATTACTTTTCAAGAAGTTACATTTGATTGAAGCTACGAATTTTATAATTATTAATTTCACTAATAATTGTAATAATTAATATTTGTTTCATTTATAATTATTTCTGTGAATTATATTGCAATTTATTTTTAATTTTCTTGATGTTGTTTGAAGGGCTTTAGCGAATACTAAGAAATTTTTATTCTTCTTGTTTACATCGGGGAGCTCTGCAGATTCTTGTGGTTTTCAAATTAAAATAATTTAATTAAAAGAAGAAGCTTATGAATGTCAGATAACACTAGATGGATGTTTGATAATAACACGTAGAACAATTCAATTATTATTGAATTGAGCAATTTAACGTGCGTGAGATGTAATTATCATAATTAAAAAATATAAGGCCAACACTCATATTTTAAGAGTAAAAAAAATTAACACATTGAAAAGATTAAAATCTCGCCTGCGAGCAGTGGACAAGTTATTTCTAACAGGATGACAGCGGTTTATGTATGGAAATGGACCAATGGAAAAGCTAAAAAGTGGGGCGACATGAGCCACTCTGACGTCAGAGGTCTAGCAGCGAACTGCGGAAGAATGATTACGAAAGAGCATCGGTGGACTGAAGTGAAGTCACTTCAAACGAATCAAGAG
The DNA here is from genome assembly GCA_023159025.1 of Thereuonema tuberculata. NCBI lineage: Eukaryota > Metazoa > Arthropoda > Chilopoda > Scutigeromorpha > Scutigeridae > Thereuonema > Thereuonema tuberculata. Next base: position 66,599,889 of record JAFIDM010010028.1, on the reverse strand, counting down.
GAGGAACTAAAAAAACGGAAGAGAGCAGCAAGACCTCATACTTACGTAATATATATGTAATTTCAGCCAGAAATTAACCACAATTTCCCAAATTTCTCTCTTGCCTTCGAAAACCGTAAAAATAAACTGTTTTAACCGACACGTTATCGCTATAACAATAATTGTTGTGTGATTCGATTCTTTCATAAAGAAAATAAGAGGGAAAAAAATAACTCAACCTACATTTTCTGAAACAACAACAACAACAAAAAAAAAAATCCACGACTACATTTCCCTTCTCGTCTAATACTCTTGTTCTGTGTCATTTTCTCTTCATTAAAAGCAAGACTTCAAATCAATAATCCAAGGGGCGGCTTAATGAGTGCGGTTTTTTGTTTTAGTTTTTATTGCCTTTAATAATGTTTCTATTTCTGAATTGAATGCTCCTATACATTATTAAAGGTAATAAAATCATAAAAAGTTTTTATTGCCTTTAATAATGCTTGAATTTCTGAATTACATTAAATTCTAATGACTACAGAATAGGATGTATTAAAAAAAGAAAACTTGAGAAGAAAAGCTTTGGGATTTTTTTGGGAATATATATTTTTTTTACTTGAAAACATAAACTACCAAAAACTTCTGTTTTAACGAATTTACTTGATATGACGTCAATTCGCTCAAACTTGAAATAGAAATAAAAGAAAACCAAAATTTGAATTTCTTTTTTATTATTTTTTCAGTTTTATCCTGCTCTTACACATCTCTAATTTCTGGTAGAAAAAGCTTGGAAAATGTCAAAAATTAAGAAAATCAATCATTACTTCATCTTTGAAAGTGAATAATTCTTGATAAACAAAATATCCATTGAGAATCAACGAAAACTAGTTTTCTAAATAAAGTGTTTCACAAAGCAATATTAAGTTTGATATAGATTCAATTTTCTACATAAAAAAATAGACCTTCCATTTTCAGTTACAGAAGAGATATTTCAAATTCAACTGAACATCTCAAAATTTTGCTGTTGTGTTTCTATTGTCAATTTGTATTATTTTATTATGTGCGATAAGAAGTTATAAAATTGTCCCAGAAACAAAACTTGTAAATTTTCGCAATTTTTTATTTTTGTCTTCTGCAAGTGCTGTGTATCTAAAAAAATGTGACTTGAGAGATTGAATCTGATTTTTGTAATGAATTTAGCACTCCAAAATTAGATAAATCCAACCACTTAGAAACCACATACACATATAATTATTTAAAAAAATATTTTTTTTAATATGTCACGTGTTCAAGGCGGACTAAAGAGTATAAAATAATTAGTATGAAAAGTATAAAAAGTATACACAAGTATATTTCCCCACCCCCCTTTTTTTTCTCAAAATATTGATGAAAAAAAAGGGAAATTATGCGAGTATATACGGTATACAGACTAAAATAATGTTTTTTCTTAACTGAGTTTAGTTGATAATTCACAAGTTTCTTTGCAATAAAAATATGATGATTAAGTAAAAATTTAATTTGTAAATATCTTATTTTAAAATTTAAGTTTCTTTAAATCCTAATGAAAATTCGTTTATTATTCAATGGTTAAAATTGAAATATCAGTAAAAAGTGAAAATCAAAGTTCACTTTTTTTTTTGCAAAGTTTATTTATATAAAAATAAGGAAAGAGCTTTCGATGGAGTGCACTTGTATTTCAATAGTAGTTAGGGAAACTAATTAGATATTTATTTATTTTTTAGAATTCGAAAATCATAATCAATATATTTTCATCATATAAATATTTCTTGCAAATGAGTAAATGAATTCAATATTCAATGAATTATTTGATTGAAAGTTTTGATGATCAAGTTTTACTAAAATCCAACTTCCAAACCATCGAAACTTATAGACCCACCCATCCAAGTGTGGTGTCTTTAAATATGACTAATGCATTCTTTTGAAATTGGAAAAGCTTCTGGAGAACATTTGGAATTGTATGTTTTGTGGGGCGGGGCAATTTGTAAAATACTAATATCTGCGATAATGAATATCCCACGAAAACGGGGAAGTAGAAGATCACTACTAGATAACCTTCCAACCCAAGTAGAAAACGAAATTCGATGGGGTTTCGCCTGGTGCCCCAAAGGAATCGTTCAAGGCACATCATCGTTCTTACTCGTGCACTATTCATTCCTCGCCACAACACCTCTCAAGATATGGTAAATGATGTAAAAACCTTTTCAAATACTTCGCAGCAACAACTTTAATGCAATCCAATTTGTATGTCAATGTTGTACTGAGAAGACTGAGATGGAGTGTTCACGATTCTTCAATACAAAGGCCTGAATAAATGAGTTTCACGGGTCAACCAATAGTGATATCATGTTTAACAAAGCAAGCGTTTATGAGAAAGTAAATTTCATGATTATGATAAAATTGGGAATTGTAAGTTTGAAGTAGGAAATACTTACTTGAACTATTTCTGGACTAAATTCAAACGAAGGACAATTCTAAGGCCAGTTAATGCAATCCGAAATAATCCAAAGATAAAAGAGAAGTGAACTTAGCAACAATCGTTGTGTAATAAAAAAATGATGTGCTTAGCGCGAAGCAGTGATGATTGTTGTAACAGTGAACTCGAGTTGTATTGTTGTGATGAATGGATTCCAACGACGGGAGAAGATGGAGATTCGATGAGTAAACAAAGATGTATTCATAAGTGTTTTCGTTAAAAGATACTAGGAATTGCTTCAAGTTAACATTTCTAGTTCCTGCCAAAAGTAATATATGATCACGTCCGATATGTATCGAAGTGCAGATTTGGAGTTTAATTCGGCGAAAAGGATTTAAGAGATAATCCGACATGCGATTCAACGTTCCAAAGGACTCGAGGGTTGAAGAATCCGAAGACAAACTCGTTCATCCAAATAATTAACTGGATATTGAAAGATTAGACCGAAGATAATACAACGTCAGCATTTGTAAGTAAACGTTTGATTTTATCTAACACGGACGGTCCAAAAGAGATGAATACAATTACCATCACAAGTTCTTCCTCGAATAAGAGTTTAGCAAATACAACTAAGAAGTGTAACGTTAGTGATTCAAGACTTTAACCCTTTCAGTCCCACTGTTGCTTTTAAGCAACATGTATTTGTAAATGAATTTTTGCATTTAGCTTCCACACTTAACCGTTACACCCTGTTGTAGTTTGAAAGTAGCATGTTTCTTCGACCTATTTATACTTATTGGTGATAGATTTGTCGAATTTTTTTCATTATAGCGGTACAGTTTGGGGACGACAAAAACGCAATCAGTTCAAGGAATTTTTCCGTTTTTTCTAACTACCTGTATTTTTTGGAAAAATTAAATTATTTAATTTTTTTCTTTTAGTTACTGTTGCTAGAGAGTATAACAATCTATAAAATTTATTGGCAAGTTATAACGCTCTTTATTTGCGTTACAATACTGTTTTGAAATACCCGTTGCTTTAAAGCAACAATGGGACCGGAAGGGCACATGACAGGAAGTCACATTTTAAGTTCATCATCAGCAGAATGGAGAGAAATCTCAGAACTCTCTCCTCAAATTTCAGTCGCATATTGTCTCAGCACTTACAAATGCTGGAAAAGCTAAAGAAAGGAAGCGTGGAAGGCTCTCTACACCTACACAACCATGCATTCAAAGAAACCAGTTTCCATCACGACCAGTAGATGACATTCGTTATGATGGAGTTCATCACTAGCCAGAATACAATGAAAAAAAAAGAAGATGCAAGTTCTGTCCAAATGGCTTTATTCAGTTATTATGTTGCAAATGTAAAGTGAACTTGTATCTTACGATCAGTAAAAATTGTTTGTATAAATTCCATAACAAATGAACTAAACCAAAACAAAAAGAATATCATGTAAAGATATAACTACTGTTAGCATTAAATTTTTTATAAAAAATTGTATTATAATATTTACAGATATCTAATTGAGCAAATGCAGTATCTTATATAATGTAAAAGTATCTATTGGCTTTATATGTACAGTAGAGCTCCGATTATCCGCGGAATTCGGTGGCAAGGGCTTCGCGGATAACCCGAAAAAAGACTAAAAATGAGGTGTAAACACGAAAAAAAATATTTCACCATTAAAAACTACATTTTATTGTATAAAAAACATAATATGTAAAACACTTAAAATATGTACAGTATAGCAGAAAGCTTTCTGCAGAGTAAGAGCCTGCCACTCATCCACAAATTCCGAGAAGGCCTATAGGATTACGATGCACAATAAACCTATCAGTAATTTTTGACCTTCGCACTGTAGGTCAAAACCTTCGCACTTGTATTTTCCCTATTATTGGCTTGGATTAAAATTGTTTTTTTTTTGAGATTCGTAATTAAAAATATTTTCGCGGCTCTCGCGGATAATCTACTGTATTATTTTATATTATTCTACCTTTCAATTTCTATTTTATTATAAATAAATTATCAATAATATATGTTTGTTATATTGTCATTATATAAGTGACAAGATATTAAAATACAATAAACATTATACTTAATAAAAAAAATTAATAAGTAAATAACGTGTTTGGTATTTCGTATCCTTTCAGTTCCAATGTTGCTTCAAAGCAACATGTCATATTTCTTAAACCTAGTAGGGAAAATTAAAAATTTTTGATGAAACCTCTTTAATATCATGCCTTTACAATCAAACAGATGAAAAAAAAATTTTTTACTACAAAAATTAAGATCTATCTTAGTTTGTTTATTTTGCACACTTTAGTTTCACACGAAAGTTTTAATAGCTAGTTGCAACAAGTATTCTCTGCTGGAGTAAAGGTTAATAAGATGACACCTCCATTAATCTGTTGGGAGATAGACACGGGCTTTTTCCGTTAATTTAGGTTATTCTTCCGTACAGGAATTAACTAGTTTTATGCAAATTTGTGGGTTGTAAGATCTAACATGAAAGCCTTGTTAAAGCAGACCATTAAGTCTTAATACATATTGTTATATTCTTATGAACAATGACGTATTGAATTCTTGGGTTTATCTATTCAACTCAAAAGGTAGGTTTTGACTAACTGGTTTTTCAAAAATTGTGAACATAACTTATCTGAGGATTAGTTTACAATCAGTTTGGTATAATATTCATTTAGATTTACTTTATTCAGAGATAATTATTAAAAGTTAATAAAAGACTAAATAATAAAATTTAGTATAAAATGAAAGTAGCCTGATGCAAAAAAATCTATGAAGATAACGACAGGAAACTTTTAAAAAGTTATATTTTGATGTTTCCAATATTGAAGTAGCCTATTTTAGGAATTTAATATAAATTATTTTTTAAACAAAGGTATTTCCGTTATAATTAAACTATTTGAGGCCAACACAAAAGTATAGTTTAAAAAATATTTAATAGTTTAAAAAGTAGACATCTTACTAGTTTCGGATTGCTGATGATCTGTTTATAAGTGGCGAACTGAAAGATGCAGGCGGCTAATATACATAACCAATGAAATAACATAGCACATCTCATGACGTGGAAACGCCTAGCATCTGCCGTAGGAACCGGCGACCAAGCAGCAAATTTGTTCGGCCGAATTTTTATCTCAACTTCATAACCCAGGAATGATATCCATTGGTAGGGTATCTGTAAACAAATATAAAAACAAATCTAAAAAAATTAAAGCTAGTATCCAGCAAAATAAAATAAAATTAACACAAGGGATCAACAATTATACAGAGAAATTTCTTACATTTCCTTAATAGTTCATTTGTTTCGTAAGCTATAAGTATTGAGTGCTCGTAATCTAAGCTTTGACAACGATCTGTAAAGTGTATTGCAGATAAATAAATGAAATCACCATTCGTACAGTGATCAAATGCTTTGTCATGCGGTTCATAATAGGCTGTCTAGTCTCCCCAATATAACAGCTGAAACCCTTACAGCATAACGTATATACAGCGCCCCTAGGATTTTCTTGATGTACATGAACCTTATTGTTAATGAATTTAGCTAAATAGGATATGATAGCTGAAGTTAATGTAATGTTATCTGTCAACAAAAACTTTCTCAACATAGAAAAAACGTTGGGATCGTATGGTATTGAAACATATTTTAGAGTTCAGATACTGGCCGAATAGAAGGGTTTTATATGTCAATAGTTATATCGGCACTCCTGCCCAGCCAAATCCGGCACTACAGACCAGCATTTGCATACCATTAACATAATTGCATATCCAAAAAACGTACATCATTTAATATCATCTTCAAAATAAGATATATTAAATAAACTTCAATATCTTCAACAGTATATTCCAATATTTCGTTTTATTTCTAAAACCTTCTCAAGTTTTCGAAGAATATAGAAATATAAGTTAAAATAAAATAAAAAGTATAAAATAAGCAGAAAGAGAAATCATCTCCCTAAATAAAAGAGTGAAATAAATAGTAACGAAAGGAAATCACAAAAATTTTTAAATCTCACATAATTATTTGTTAGCCACCGATTATATTATTATTATTATATTTTTATAATGTATTATATCTTTTGATTATCTTTTGAGACATAATTTCATTATTATTTATTTCATTCTTTTAGTTAGAGAAAGGATTTATTTTTCTGATTATTTTATACTTTTTATTTTATTTTGAATCATTCTATATTTTTCGGAACCTTGAGAAATTTTTAGAAATCAAACGAAATATTGGAATCTACTATTGAAGAAGTTGAAGTTTATTTAGTATATCATATATTTGCATTTCATTAGCATATTTGCACATCATTTGGGTAACTCATTTGCATATTAGGGGATCAAAATATAATTCTTATCCAAAGGGTTAAAGATGATATTATTATAATTTTTAATTTTTATTTTGAATATTATCAGTGATCAAAGGATTATTAGTAATCAAAATGATGGAGCAATATATAAAACTTTAGAAAATCACATGTAGAACGGGTGGATGATATTTTCAGATCTTCATTTGCATATTGTTAAGGAATAAGAAGTTATTGGTGACCAAACGCTTCAATGATTGGGTAATATATCAAACTTTTTAATTTTTCATGTAGAACGGATTGATGACAATTTCAGACCTTCATTTAAATAGTGTTAAGAAATAAAGGGGCATTGGTGATCAAAGGGTTAAATGATCGGGTAATATATCAATCTTCTTGAAATAACATATAGAATAGAATGATGATATTTTTATTGATTTTATATAATGTTAAGAAATAATGTGTTATGAGTGCCGAAATTGGTGAAAGGATCGAATTATATATCTTTCTTCTTGAAATAATTTGTAGGATAATATGGCGACGTTTTCTAACCTTACTGTACATGAGGGGGAAAAATAAGTTACTATTTTTCAATCGGTGCTTATTTTATGAATTATCTGGAAGTTGTATTTTGTTTTTTCCCTTCTTTGATGATTTATATTAGTTTTTTTAACTTTGACTTTAACCCTCATGCACTCGCGCGGATGGCAAATTGGCCGTCATTTTGGAATTTTGCATTACTTTTTTCCCCTAACGGCAAGAGCCGGGTGAGAGAGCCATATATTCTGAAGTTCAGCCTTCCCCTGCTAGCTGCCAATGTAAAACAATGAAGTTAGTCGTTTTCGGAGACCACAGTACTTATCCAAAATCCAGGAAGTGAGGTGACGTCCAATCTGCGGAACCACGAATTTTTCTAACGCCACAAAACTTAAACTGTATTTAAATGTTTCGTTATTTTTGACTATAATTTCGCTTTTTATTTACTTTATAATACTTTAGATTGTTTCTTTTAGATTTCTTAACAGTTTTTTCATCTTTCTTTCATCATCTTTCTCTCAAATGCTCGCGCCCTCTAGCATCACACATCCACTAGCTTTAACAGCAATTTGGCTGTCAATGCTTTTTCACATTTTCCAACAATTTCCTTCGATCAAATTGTATATTTTTGGATATTTACGTTAGTAAATAGTGTCAACTTAAGTTTAGTTCTAGTTACCTTCTCTTCAGATTTTATATTTTTTTTGCTTTAAAAAAAATGTTATATCCTGTTTTTAAGAGCATTGTATTTGTTTTTAATAAAGATTAGTCATCAAAATTGAGCTTGCGATATTTTGTTTATGTTTATTTATCATAAATATCAAAAAATATGCAATTTGATCTAAGGAAATTGCTGGAAATTGTGAAAAATCATTGATTGCCAAATTGCCGTCGAAGCGAGAGGAAGTGGGATGCTGAAGGGCGCGAGTGCATGAAGGTTAAGTAGGATTTTTATCTTCTTTTAACTTTTTACTTATTTTAACTATGATTAAAGATAAATAATGTTTTTAGATTTTGAATTACTCAACACAGACACAAGAATTTCTTTCTTTTTTTATTAGATTTAAAAACTAAAAAAAGTGATTAATATATAAATATATACATCAAGCCGGACAGTAATCTGAAATTTGAAAATGCCAATACAACTTTCAAATCACTGTTTCTATGAAGACACAAACCAATTTGCCTTCACATCATCAGCGGCACCAGTGTTAAAAAAAGTAATAAAAATTTAGAAAATTTATAAAAACAAAAACGCAATATTCAAAGACTTTTTTATTATACATATTCTTTTTTATTTCTTTTGTTTTTTATATCTTTATTATTATTAATTATACCTTTTTTTAATTTTTTTTCAATTTTCAGATTACTGTCCGGCTTTATACGTTCAGTAATATAAGTTAATTTTTTTCATATATTCTACACTTTCTAAATTTCTAAATTGCAAATGATAACTAGCAGCAAAGCCTGTCGGACGACAGGCATTAAAAAAAATCTGAAAAATCATATTATTATCAGCTATCAAATAAAAAAAAGTAAATGTAATCTAAATACTGTGCTAACTTGTGAGCGAAGCTTCTACGGCAAAAATGGTTTTGAGTTTCGAAATCAGAGTAAACAACTGAGTAAGTATATTTCATTGAAATGGATGCAGTAGTAACAAAATTATTTGGTTTTGAACGTATATTTTGTTAGAATTTCAGTTGTCGAGGTCAGTTCCCAAGAATAAAATTTAATGGAAACAACATGGAATGACAAAGTGAACTAATATCTTCATCCAATTTGAGTACCCTTTATTCAATGGTACCATTGAGAACCGTTGGATCTATCTTAATAGCTTAATTATATCGAGTTACAGACAGACAGACAGACGAACTTAGCCAATTTATATATTTTTGATTCGATTGATGATTTGATTTGAATTTTTTTTTTAATGTTTATCAGACCTATTTAGGTGTACTTCTTACCTGAACACCTGTAATATAGGTTCTGAGAGTTTAATCTAAAGGATCATTTTCCACCCAAAAAGAAAAACGAAATACCAACCATATCTAAAGTTTAATTTATCTAACGAATAATTATTATTTTTGACTCATAACGCCGAAAGGCATTTAAAACCCACCTTTGTATAATCTAAATACTGCGCTAACTTGTGAACGAAGCTCCTACGGGGAAAAGGGTTTTGAGTTTCAAAATCAGCGTAAAAAGCTGAGTAAATATGCCGAATTTCATTAAAATCGGTGCAGTGGTAACAAAATTACATCGAATTACGCACAGACAGACAGACAGACAGACGAACTTAGCAAATTATATAAGTTGATAATCAATGATTCCAATTAAATGGTTGAACTGTCCGTGTCAAATTCAAAATTGTGTTTAGAACAATTTCTCTGTGCTGCTGCTGGTGAAATATCATTCACTTCTTGGAAATTACGTTCTTTGATTAATTGTGAAAATGATGATTTTTACAGTGTCCTAACGGAATTTAAAATTGACAAATCCCATATGTGAGAAATTTCGTTAAAATGAAGAAACCCTCAATTTGAAATTGAAACCCTCCTAACGGAATTTAAAATTTAGGGTTTTTTCATTTTAACGAAATTTCTCACATATGAGATTTGAATATATGTGACATAAATGTTTAGTTGAATTAATTGTATTAATAAACCCCTTACCATCTGAAATGCTGTCAATTCCGGCATCTTATTAGCTCTCGTTTTTTTTTCTGCCTGATAATACACTTCACTAATGTTTTGACTGTATCGAGCAAAAAGTGGTTCAAAAGTATTTTTAATGATAGTTACTTCATCTGGGTGGCAGCTGTGTTTTATAGGGGGTTAAGTGAGAAATTTTATACCTTAGGGTCAAGATATTAGGTCAGATATTCATTGGGAAGAAGGTTACGTCTTAGTGTGAAGTTATTAGGTCATTCAAGTGTTTTATTGTGTGGGTGAAATGTGAAAAAAACGGGGAAGAGAGGGAATATTGTCCATTATCTCCCAAAATTTTTGGCTGTATTGGAATTCAATATATTTCCCAAAATAAAACTTATTAATTTGTGATTTTGAATAAATATCTGTTGGTTTGATTTAGTTTTAGAATGTCTGGTGCAGAAAATAACGTAAATTCAGCAAAGCCGGTGATTAGAAAGTAATTTTAAGTGTTGTTATAGAAATCGAAAGAAAATCAACAGTTGCAATCAGTTTTAATGAGAATTTTGTATTTTTTGAGTTGTTTAGGAGAAAATCAGAGAAACATTTTACTTGTAATAAAATGGAGCTTTATTTCATTTTTTAAGTATTTCTTTTCAAAGCATAGGTTTTTGACCGATTTCCAATTATCTTCCAAAACTTTTGGTTGTGCAGACAATCGATATATTTCTCAAAATAAAAATTATTACTTTGTGATTTTGAATAAATATCTATTGGATTGATTTAGTTCTTAGAGTGCAGAAATCAATGTAAATTCAGTACAGTCGGTGATTAAGAAGTATTTTAAATCTTTTTATGGAAATCGAAAGAAAATCAGTGATTGCAATCAGATTTAGTGAGAATTCGGTATTTTCCGCAGTTTTTCAGGAGGATTTCACAGATAACACTTCATTATAATAAAAAGGTGCTTCTTTTGAAAGCATTGGTTTTGACTGATTTCGAATTTCTTCTTAAAGTTGTCGGTTGTGCGGAAATATATTTCCCAGAATAATTCTTATTACTATATCAATTTGAATAAATATCTATTGGTTTGATTTAGTTTTTAGGGTGTCTACTGTAGAAAAGAATGTAAAAGACAGACACTTTCTATTTAGAGAAGGTTCAGTGTATCAGGAAACCTGAACTTGTAAACAATAAAGGCCAGCACAATGCGAAAGATCACAAGGGTAAGTTATTGTGATCGATAAAGTACATGTGTCAAAGTTTTTCAAAAGTTCTTCAATGATATGACAATTTCTTTACCGGAAGGTGTCTTTTGGACTACCGTGTTGGGTGATTCTAAACCAGCGTATTGACAATGAGTGCGTTCGATCTTCATCTACGTTTGAAAAAATAAGTAAACTTGTCTTTCGTTTTGTTAAAATTTGATTGAAAAAAAAGACATCTTTCATCTTTCGAGAAAATATTTTTATCAATATGACAATTTCTTTTCCGGAAGGTAATTTTGTTTGCCATGTTAGACGAACCTAACCGTGATATTGACAATGACTCTATGCGATATTTATTTGTGTTATAAGTAAACTTTTATCTCATTTTGTTAAAGTTTGGTAGTTAATACATTTTTTAGTTTCATTTGGAAAAAATAAAAATAAATCTTGTCTTTCATTTTGCAATCTTTATACGTGTTTGTTAATAATAACTTGAATAACTTGTTTTTCGTTTTGTTGAAATTTGTGAGTTATTGGGATCTTCATATCTGTTTGGAAACAATAAATTCATATCCAAATCAAACATTTACTCGATTTCAATGGAACTGCAAACTTTTTAAAAAACACACAATGGTATCTAACTCGATACTAATATTTCGACTTTTTAGTACTCAAAGACTTTCTCAAGGTCTATTATTATTTTATTTTGTATTAAATAAAATAAAATAAAGAGAAAAGAGAAATCAAAACTCCTCTTCTCATACAAATAAACATAAAAATTCAAATATATTGAGCGAATAAGATAACATATAATAATTATGTTATCTGACTAATAATTATATAAAACGAACTTAATTAATAACAACACCATTTAATAATGATTCAAAACAATAATGACTGAAAACTAATATAATAATCAGACTTATTAATATTAATATTAATCAGACTTATATTAACGTTAATATTTTGTTTAAAATTTTGTTATTTTTCAGAAGTTTTCCGAAAATCCCTAAAGATATTCCACTAACTTTTAGTGACCTATCTTTGTTCATGCATAAACAACAATTAATAACGCATGATTCTAAAATCAATCTGAAAGATTCATCTTGATTTTCATAAATAATGTCTATAATAGGATCCGGATTGTCCTTTAATGTGAAACAATGGTCTGCCTATTCTGAAATACCCTTTCGTTTACTCTTAAATGCCCTTATATGTTCTTATTAAGAAAGCGACCATTTTTACTCCTTTAACTTAAGGAGAATTATTAGATATAATGAAGATCAGAGACTGTGGAATAAAAAAATTATGTGCAATAATAGAAAATTATTAAGTAATAAATACCCAGTAAATTTTAATGTGAATACTTTTAGAGAATTTTTCAGGAAGAGATGTAGCATTACAAATAAGAGAAAAGAAGAATGTAGAAATTAACATACAAAGATAGGTCACTAAACGTTGGTGTAATATCTTTCGAGATTTTCAGAAAATATCTGAAAAATGACAAAAGATTAAACAAAAGATTTATGTTAATATAAGTCTGATTACATGGAGAGAAAATCGCCAACCGGACAATAAATATGCCTTCGCCCATAGAGCCAACATCAACGAGAATTCTGTACAATTGCTTCATCCTTATTGGGGAATCATCAGCAGAATCTACTCGTTGATGTTTGGCTCGCCGAGCGAAAGCTCTACCCAAAAGCAAATGCGATCCCGCGAGTGGCCCGCCGGGATAAACAACAATAAAATAAAAAATGATCCTGAAAGATCCACAATATTAACCCCTTGTCCTCTCACTGAAAGGCACTAAGGAAATTAATCACAAAGAGGCAAATTGAAAAATTCAATAGAAAGCAAGTTTAACGTCCGTAATCATTCATAAATGGAGAGAAATCGTCCGGTTGGCTGATGATTCCCCAATAAGGATGAAACAATTGTACAGAATTCTCGTTGATGTTGGCTCTATGGGCGAAGGCATATTTATTGTCCGGTTGGCGATTTTCTCTCCATTTATGAATGATTACGGACGTTAAACTTGCTTTCTATAAGTCAGATTGTTATATTATTTTTCAGTCATTATTGTTTTAAATCATTATTAAATGGTGTTGTTATTTATTAAGTTCATTTTACGTAATTATTAATCAAAGGTAGTATTAATTGCTATATGTTATCTTATTCGTTTGATATGATTGAATTGTTATATATATTTGTAGGAAAAGAGGAGTTTTCTTTTCTCTTTTCTTTTTATTTTATTTTATTTATTTATGTATAATAGAACTTAAGAAAGTCTTTGAGTACTAAAACGACGAAATATGGATATCAAGTTAGATGCATTGTGTTTTTTTGAAAAGTTTGCAGTTTTAATAAATTTATATTTTTTGATTGAAAAACTATTTCATAATTCTTTACGATTACATGTTATAATATGTTGCCATTGTTCACATCTTTTTCGAGAAACCACAGAGTAAGAATTAAAGAAATTACAACATAATTTTAAATCAAAACAAAAATATATGCAGATACCAAATCGTATTCAAAGACTCAACAAAATCCTACGTAGCCTCTTAAGCTGACATTTTCTTAATCTCTTCGTTCATCTGACTTTTTTTAAGTCAATTCCAAGTAAAATTTCCATGTGTATCATACCAGTATCAACTTCCATTCCCTCAAAATCACAATTGATCACCCTCCAACACTCCTACCCCCACTCCTCATGAATCATTCGCAGTTACTGAGATTAACTTGGAAAGTCCTCTACATTTTCTATTCTATTTTTAGATTTATTGAGGTCCCACCGGACCTTTCAAAAACTATTTTTTCGTTTTGAGTTAAAAAATTTGTTATAACGATATTTTCAAGAAGATCGGTACGTTTAATTTTAGCTTCAAAACAGAAATGGTATTTGTTCAACAGGTTTTCAAATTTAACACCTATGTTTAAAGAAAATAGGATTTATATTACTACTGTCTTTAAAAACACTATTTTTACAATTAATTTTAGTTTTTCATGGTAACTTGTTTTATTATTATTAAATAATAAAAAAGTCCGGTTCCCGATTCTCTAGGCAGGGGGAGGGGAAGGAGAATCAGGAATCCAAAAGGAATTGTGGGGAGAAGTGAACGGCTGTGAAATGATGGATTGTATATAACTTTTTTATTAATTTAATAGTAATAAAACAAGTTACCTTGAACAATCAAAAAAATGAATTAAAAAATAGTGACTTTAATAAAAGTAGTAATATAAAACCTTTAAGTATAAATTTTTAAATTTGAAAACCAGTTGAACAAAACACACTTCTAAGCTAAACTGAAGCTAAAGTTAAATGTACTGATTTTCTTGAAAATATCTTTATAACAAATTTTTTATTCGAAAACGAAAAAATTGTTTTTGGAAGATCCTGTGGGACCTCAATAAATCTAAAAATAGGATAGAAAATGTAAAGGACTTTCCTAGTTAATCTCAGTGACTGTGAATGATTGGTGAGGAGTGGCGGTAGAGATGTAGGAGGGGGATCAATGGTGATTTTGGGGGAATGGAGATCGTTACCGATATGATAGACATGGAAATTTGACTTGGAATTGACTTAAAATCGTATTTTAAGAAAAAAAAAGTCAGATGAACGAAGAGAGTAAGAAAAGTCAGCTTAAGAGGTTAAGTAGGATTTTTGTTGAGTCTTGAATAAGATTTGGTATCTGGATATATTTTTTTTTTGACTAAAATTATGGAGAAATTTGTGTAATTCTGACTTTATGGTTTCTCGAAAAAGATGTGAACAACGAGTATTGACACCACACTAATTAAAACAATCATATAATATAGTTATCAATTAAATTCAACATGTTATAACATGTAATCGTAAAGAATTATGAAATAGTTTTCCAACGAAAAAATAAAATTTATTTTTTCCAAACAGATATGAAGATCCCAATAACTTATAAATTTTAACAAAATGAAAAACAAGTTTGCTTTTTATTTTTCCAAAGACGGGTAAAGATTAAAAAAACCGATAAAAAATCGCAGTAACTAACGAAAGACGAACATAGATCGTACGCACTCATTGTCAATACGCCGGTTTAGAATCACTTCACACGCCAGTCCAAAAGACACCTTCCGGAAAAGAAATTGTTGTATTGATAAAAATTATCTTCTCAAAAGATGAAATTTTAACTAAACGAAAGACAAGTCTACTTTATATTTTTTCTAAACACTGACAAAAAGAGAAAAACTAATTACAATTTCCGAAAAGAAAAAAAAAATCTTAGCTTTAAATGAAAAGAATAAAGATTTTAAGTGTCCTTCCGATGATAAAATTCCAATCCATAAATTTATTTTAATCTCATTGCTTTTCACACTATAACCTTAGAATTATTCTGTATTATAAATGTACATACCATAATTCTTCTTCGTCTCACTCCTTCTAGATATATAATTATTAAACATCATTATCTTCTCAACACCACAAAATAAATGTAAAATTAAAATACATTTAATTATAAAGAAAATTTTCGAAGAGACATTTCACTTCTCTTCTTTTTGAAGCTACAATAATACTATTTATAACAAATATGGGAAAAGCGAAGCCGTGATAGTTACAACATCCCATTGTATTAACAAATCACTTTAACAATTCAGCTCATCAATTCTCTCCTTATTGTTACATCGAGATTGTGTAATCAAATCCCTAGCAATGTTTACAATAACATTACCAACCTCAATACCATTGTTTCTATTTATATTTCTATCCTTAGTATTTCTAATATATAAGCTTTCTATTGTCTTTCGTATTTTACAATCCTTCTCAACACATAAAATTTTAATTTCTTTATTAATGCAATGTCCTTTTTTCTGTATGTTTAAATTAGTCTGTACATTTCATGAAAACTAGACTTAATTAATGATTTGTAGATTGAACCATACCATTAAAATCCTAAAACAATTAAATGCATGTTCAATAAATAGGCCTAAGGATAAGGATAAGGATATAAGAGGGTCAGCTAACAGCCGTTATTCACTCAGACCTCATACATGGGTCCATTGTGTACCCTCATAAGACATTGTTTAAATCAATGATTCTTCTTCAACGTGAGATTGAGTTTCCGTGGTCATGAAGAGTCCTGTAGATTTACAGTATAACAAGATGACCTTGACTTTTTGCGTGGAGATATAATCAGTGGTAATGCGAATTTTACCAAAAATCTCCCATCTGTTCCTAGCTAAAGCTGGGCAGTGGCATAGAATGTGTTCAGGAGTTTCCTGATCCATTCCACATTTCCTACATACGTTACTTTGAGAAATACCAAGTATGTGTAGGTGTCTATTTAGAGTACAGTGTCCTGTAAGAACTCCTGTAATCATTTTGCAATGTTTCCTACCTAAATTTAGGATTGACGTTGCAAAGCAGTGGTCAGGCCTTTTAATAAACAACTTGGCCTGCCTCATACCATGCGAGGCAATCCAATGCTTATGGAACTGTTTTTCCAAGACAGCTCCCAGTAATTGTTTGCCTAGATCGAATGAGAAACCTAAAAAGGGTTCCGGGCCAATAGGAGTCAAAGATGAGCCCCTTCTGGCTAGCAGGTCCGCTTTCTCATTTCCATCAATACCTGAATGCCCAGGAACCCAATACAAATAGACCATATTTGTACTGGCTAGGCAGGATAAGGTCCTCCTACATTCAGCAACAAGCTGAGAGGTGCAAGAGGAACTGCTCAGGGCATGTAAGGCAGCTTGACTATCTGAGCAGATATAAATAGTCCTATTGGCATAGTGACGGTTGAGGTTTTCATATGCGCAAAAGAGAATGGCATATACCTCAGCCTGAAATACAGTGCAATAAATCCCTAGGGCTTGGAAAAAATTAGCCCTTGGTCTTAGCCCGTATATACCGGCTCCCGTCTTGTTTCCAATCCTGGATCCATCCGTGAACCAGACAATACTCCAGGAGGGGAGAAGATCATGTCCCTTAGCAAGCCATTCCTCTCTACAAGGAAAGTGTATGGCAAAGTTAGGTATCATGTTAAAACTAGAACTCAGAGTAGTTCTGAGAGAGAGCATTGGACATAAGTTCTGTGCTTCCCTCCAGATACTGGAATGTTGTGAGGTGTTATTACACCATTTGCCTTGATTAACCAGCCTAAAGGCGGTTTTTCTGGCTTGATGCTCTATAAAGAGGTAAAGAGGAGGCAAATCCAAGATTGCCTCCAAGGCGGCAGTAGGTGTCGTCCTTAAACATCTGGTGATTCCTAGACAGGCTAGACGTTGAACTCTACTTAGGAGCGTCCTAACCGTCTTCAGCCTTGTTCTAGTCCACCATACAATAGCTGCGTAGCTCAACGCGGTTCTAACCAGGGTCACATAAAGCCAATAGATAACCTTTGGCTTTAGACCCCAGGAGCAGCCGAAAGTCCTTCTGCACATCCAAAAGGTGGCAATAGATTTCTTGATCTTCATATCAAGATGTTCTTTCCAAGTCAACTTGGAGTCAAGAATTACTCCAAGATATTTAACGCTTTTGGAGAGATCGATTTGTTTATTGAATAGGTTTAAAGTTAAAACTTTCCCTATCTTTCGTTTCCTAGTAAAGTTTACAACGGTAGCTTTGCTAGGATTGACCTTAAGATCAATACTGGGGCACCAGGCCTGTACACAGTTAAGAGCCCTTTGCATGAGCTCAAAAACTGTACCAGGATCTAGACCACAAATAAGGATAGCAAGGTCATCAGCATATGCTTGAGAGTAGAAACCAAGTTCCTGTAGTTCCTCAAGAAGGGAGTCCATTATAAGACACCAAAGAAGTGGTGAGATAACCCCCCCCTGAGGACATCCTCTCATAGCCTTAGTTGAGATAGTGTTGCCGGAAAGGTGTACACATATGGTGCGGGTTGACAGCATGTTTCTAATCCATCTAATAATGGATGGGTCGATACCATGCTGTTCGGCTGCATAACAAATGGAGTCATAAGATGTATGATCAAATGCTCCTTCTATATCTAGAAAGGCGCCAAGGGCCATCTGCCCATGGGACAGAGAACATTCTATCCTATGTACCAGATGGTGTAAGGCTGTTTCCGTAGAAAGTCCTTTCTGATAGGCATACTGCCTATTATGAAGTGGATGTTTTAAAAGAACTACATCCCTTAAGTATCTGTCAACCAATCTTTCCAAAGTCTTCAAAAGAAAGGAGAAGAGACTGATTGGTCTGAAGGATTTGGCAGAGGTATAATCAATCCTTCCTGCCTTTGGAATAAAAACAACTCTTGTCTTCCTCCAGTTCATAGGAATATAACCCAGTGCCAGACAAGAGCGATAAATATTTACAAGGGGAGGTGCAATAATTTCCATTCCGTTAATAAGAAGGGCTGGAAAAATTTCATCCTCTCCTGCTGCTTTGAAGGGTTTAAAGCTAGCAATAGCTAGTGTAACCTTTTCATATGTGACAAGTCTTTTGGCAAGAGTAAAGTCCTTGCCTAAGGTTGTTGGTTGAGAAGAGATCTCAAAATCTCTTAAGTCTGGGAAGTGAAACTCCAGTAGGTGTCTAAAAGCCTCTTCCTCAGAAGATGCAAAGTCCCCATTAGGCAGTAACAACGATCCCAGCTTTGTTTCCGAACTTTTGGATAGAGCCTTGGTGAGCCTTGTGGTTACAGGCAAGGTACCTATGTTATCACAAAAGGCTCTCCAGGATGTTCTTTTCGAATGCTTAATGGCACGTTTATATTTTCTTTGAGATTCTTTATAGGAATCCCAGGCTTGCTTGGTACCCGTGACCTTTGCTTTATTTAGCAGTTTTCGGGTCTTTGTCCGGAGTCTATCTAGAAAAGGATTCCACCAGGTCACATTGTTCCTTCGTTTTCCACGAAGTGGACAGTTTTGCTGATAGGCAGAGATGAGTGCATTTGTAAGAAAACAAACCGAGTTTTCTATGCCAAACTTATCTCGATATAATGCAGGAAAACCTGCCATACTACTTTTGAGGTCCTCCTTATAGAAATCCCAATTCGTGAGTCTTGGGTTTCTAAAAAGATCTTCACTGAGCACCTCCGCGCTCAAAGAAAAGAGAATGTGTCGGTGATCCGACAGGGAGACCTCTTGAGAGACCCTCCAATTGCATACTTCAGTTCTAAGAACTGTAGAGGCAAGGGTAAGATCCAAAACTTCCTCCCTATAAGGGGTAGAGAAGGTAGGAACTGAACCAACATTTACGATGTCCAGATTGGTAGTCGAGAGGAACTCCAGCAAAGCCTCCCCTCTGGTATTGATGTCGCTACTTCCCCACACAGTATGGTGGGAGTTTGCGTCACATCCCAAAAGGAGTGGCAGTCCAGAGTTCATGCAGTAAGAAACCAGTTTCCTTACCTCCAAAGGAGGTGTATCGGAATTAGGTTCATATGCAAAGTAGGCGGAAGCAATGACTATGTCGCTTCTGTTATTTCTTGGGGATCTGATTGCAACCAGATCCCTGGTACAAAATTCTGAGAGAAGGAAAACGTTCCTGTGCTTTGTGAAAATACAGGCACGTGGAGTAGTCTGTGAGCAAAAGAGAAAGATCCTCCACATCCTCCCAGTCCTCTGACTTTGTCCTTATAAATCCAAGGTTCTTGGATAAGGACGAAGTCCAAATCAAGCTCTGTGATTCTTTTACAAAGTACCGCAGTAGCCGCTGTACAGTGCTGTAAATTAATCTGTAAAAAAGAAAAAGACATAAATTAGCACATTTACTAGGTTAATAAAGAAAAGTAAAACAAAACTTACCTAGTTGGAGACCTCCATTTTTTCAGGTTTAGGAGGAGATCCTTCCCTGACAGTGGCGTCTTCTTCTGTGGCCTCTAAAGAAGTCCCTTTTCCTAAGAATTTAGGTGTCTCCTTTAGAGTCACTTCGGCAACATCTAGGTTTATACTTGGCCGAAAGTTAATCTTTGCCAGTTCTTTGATTGAGTCCTCATCTAGTCCAATGACTAGCCTGAGTCCATGCTTCTCTTTCTTGGTTTCCAAGATTCTCCAAGTAGAGGCTTTTAGACCAGAATTCTGCCTTTCAAGCAGGTAGGTCGCCTCACTTGGATTAGTAATTTTGCCTGGGATCCAGAGCATAGCCCTGGTCAAACGGGGTATATTTGCAGCTTCCATAGCGGAAAGTGCAACCCCTTCCCAGATTCTCATGTTAGGTACTGTACTTATGAGCCAGTCCTTACTAAAGTTGTTGTCTGCAGTTACAAAAATAAATTTTGCCCTGCGTTTGGTGCCTCTAAAGCGAGGAACTTGTCCTCCTTCTGGGATTTGGTGAATCAGTCGTCCCACCGCGTAGGATAACTCCATCTGCTCTTCTTCCGTAAAGTTCTCAGATTTATTTGATTTACGGATTGCTACTTGAAGAGCAGGGTCTGCAGCTACTGCTTCAGCATAGCTGCTTGTACCGGGATTTCCAGATTGGTGTTCCCGTTGCCTTTTAGGTAGAGATCCTGCATTAGGTGGTGTGTTTCCTTGGGATCTGTCACGCTTAATGCCAGACCCCTTGGTCCCACTTGAGGGTGCAGCAGTCCCCGATGCTCCGTGGGAGGGTATGTTGGCAGCCCTTCCTGGTTGTCCAGTTGGGGCATGACCTCCACGTCCCTTCCCACGTGCACCGGTTGTGCCAGCTCCCCTCCCTGCAGTTTTACTGGTGGCGGCCAAAGCAGCTGCTTTGGCCCTCTTCCTCTTTTTTCTTTCTGCACCACTAAGTCTGGCGCGTTTTACAGCTTCCTGTATTCTCTCGGTAAGTTCCCTTGAAGGTTCCTTACCGGAGTCAGGACTTTGTAGATTCGGAGGTTTCAGCATAAGCCGTCCCTCTTCCTCTACAATTTCGGGGAAGCTAGCTTCCTCGTTTTTACCCTGGATAGGGATGTTTTTGGAGTTCTCTTCAGAGGAGTCCTCCATGTTATTTGGTTTAGTATTATCCATACACGAGTGAATAAAAGGGGGAAATAAACAGTCACCCTGCGTAATGCCCCCATGCGCAGGGAAAGCCCTTTTTTTATTTACTCTAGGATTCGGACCTGGTTTCCCGGAGGCACCGTTCAAGACACTTTTAACCCCAGTGCCATACATCCATCGCCACGGTTCGCGTGACACCTTAGATTGGGGGGGGAGTCTGGTTCGGGGTGCAACGCACTGCCTCGCCTCCCACAGTGTCCTCGGACCCAGTGAAGACGAGGATTTCCACTATCCACCACCCGTGGACCCGCCAGGTAGCTGACCTCCCAAAGCTCCCGGGTGCAAACTATCACCCGGCTCCTGGAATAAATAG
Organism: Thereuonema tuberculata; assembly: GCA_023159025.1. Taxonomy (NCBI): domain Eukaryota; kingdom Metazoa; phylum Arthropoda; class Chilopoda; order Scutigeromorpha; family Scutigeridae; genus Thereuonema; species Thereuonema tuberculata. The sequence goes on along the minus strand of JAFIDM010010028.1, from coordinate 66,578,473 downwards.
GCCTAATACTCGAAAGTTAAAATAGTATGTAGGAAAAAATTAACTATCCAGTGTTTTAACAGAAACAATTTTAGTAACAAACTGTGGAAGTTAGTAAACTGAGGAAATAAACTTATATAATTGGCCAAGTTCGTCTGCCTGTCTGTCTGTCTGCTTGTACGTCGATCTGTCCGTCTGTCTATAACTCGATATAATTAAGCTATTAAGATTGATCCAAGGTTCTCAATGGTACCATTGAATCAAGGGTACTGAAATTGGATAACAATATTAGTTCATTTTATCATTCCATGTTGTTTCCATGAAATTTTACCTGAAATTCTCACAAAGCATACGTTCAAAACAAAGTAATTTTGTTACCACTGCACCAAATTTAATGAAATTTGGCATACTTACTCAGTTTTTTACGCTGATTTTGAAACTCAAAACAATTTTTGCCGTAGAAGCTTCGTTCACAAGATAGCGCAGTATTTAGATTGTACAAAGGGGAGTTTTAAATGCCTTTCGGCGTTATGAGTCAAAAATAATAATTATTCTTTAGATACATTAAACTTTAGATATGTTTGGTATTTCGTTTTTCTTTTTGGGTGGAAAATGATCCTTTAGATTAAACTCTCAGAACCTATATTACAGGTGTACAGGTAAGAAGTACACCTAAATGGGTCTGATAAACATTAAGAAAAATTTCAATTCAAATCATCAATCGAATTAAATATATATATTTTATATATCCATTTTAAGGAAATTTGGCATACTTACTCAGTTGTTTACGCTGATTTCAAAACTCAAAACCATTTTTGCCGTAGAAGCTTCGTTCACACGTTAGCACAGTATTTAGATTACATTTACTTTATATTTGATAGTTGATAATAAAATGATTTTTCATATTTTTTTTATGCCTGTCAGTCGACAGGCTTTGCTGCTAGTTAACAAATATAACTCATTAACACCAAAATGCATAATGAAAGACTGTAAATTACAATTAGAGAACTAGAATATATGAGATAAGAGAAACCAACCAATAGGTATTTCAGTGAGGAAGAAAATATAAGAATTATTATATACCATATGCTTCTGTGAACTATTGAAATATGGGAGTCTCCCACTCGAATTTACAACAAACAGAATACTACTTTTCTTCTTAAAATCATTCAGAAAACTAGTTTTCAGGTTAAATCAACATATTACAAATGCTCGAAACAGTCAAGTTAGAATAGTATATAGGAAAAAAAATGGAATATGTTTTCCAACCAAAAAATAATATATAAATCATTGACAAACTTTTGAAAAACTTTGACACATGTATTTTATCAATCACAAAAACTTATCCTTCTGATCTTTTGCATTGTGCGGGTCTTCATTGTTTACAACTACAGGTTTTCTGAATACTGAACCTTCTCTAAATAGAAAGTGTCTGTCTTTTACAATCTATTCTCCAGTAAACAGCGTAAACCTCAATCAAACCAACAGATATTTATTAAAATTGATATAGTAATAAGTTTTATTCTGGGAAAAATATCATATCTCTGCACAACCGACAGCTTTAGGAATAAATTGGAAATCAGTCCAAAACCTTTGCTTTCAAAAAGCAGTATCTTTTTATTACAATGAAGCAGTTCCTGTGAAATTCTCCTGAAGAACTGGGAAAAAATACCAAATTCTCATTAAATCTGATTGCAATTTAGGGTTTTTTTTTGAATTGCCAAGATATCGTAATCCCTTCTCCTATTCGAAATATGAGTGATGTCACGGATTGGATGTTGTTTTCTAAACAAAAAAAACACTAGTAATTTTGTAGAAGAATAATTTGTAAATTGCCAACATTGTTTTCGAAGTTTCCTATATTTTAAATATTAACATAGTTGACTAAAATTCCTTTCGCATTTCAAGAAAACAAGTGTTTTTATGCTAATTTTAGACTTTTTTAATTTCAGTCATATAATCAGATAACATTGAAGTTAAAGAACATCAATGGACGAACAATTGAAAAACAATGTGATTATCTATAGCAATAACGAGGCTATTACTCTTTGAGAAATATGCGTATGCTGATCCGAATGAGAAATTGATGTTTCATGTTCAGGAAAAACGCCAAAAAATACCAGGGAAGTAATGCTATTTACCTTACAAGGTTTTACATTGAAGTTAATATATTTTTGAAAGAACTTTAACAATCTGTTTAATTGGTGACATTCGATATTATATTTTGGTTGCTGAATTTTGTCAATTTTAGAAATCATGCAGATTTCATTATGGGTCAGGATATTATTATTTTATGTATCTGCACGAAGCTTTGAAAATACTATATACAATGTACTGGAAATTCCTAAAGTTTGAAGAATTGGTTACTTTTAGCTTATTTGGTTATTTCGATGGACTTTCAAGCACTTTCAACAGGAATTATCTAAAACAATTTAGAAGTAGTGTACTTTTCGAAAAATAAAGGCAAAAACAGTTTCTAGATTAATACAAACAATTTAAGTACAATTCATCATCACTTGGATTATCATCAATGAAATACCACACAGTAACCGACGATAGCGAATTCATAAAATAACTCATCTCTTTGATGTTGGATTTTCAACAACAAATGTAGTAGTCTCTTCTAAGCTTAAAAGAAAGGTTAGAACATAATGAGAATGTTATCTAGAAAATCTCCAACAGTAAGAAGACTAGGAAATAGGCGACGCTGTTCAAGAAAAAATTTCTTTGCATGGCAAGATGAAACGGTGAAGAATTCCACAGACATTAGCATACCAGGAGTAAAATATATAAAAGATAAAAGCTCATCAGTGTTTTTGAGAATACTGTGGACTTTAATACTTGTAATTTGTTTAATATCAACAATTTATCAGGTGATAGATAGAATTTTGTATTATCAAACAGAACCTCATGAGGTGAGTGTCCAAGTCAGAGCTCAAGAGTATCTTAACTTACCTGCTATAACCATCTGCAATGCTGTCTCATGGGAGTTTTACAAAGATATTTTCGAAAAGAATTAACTGAAGTATATTTATGGCTGAAAATTCTGAATAATTTCAATGTTTACCTTAAAACAATGATTGTTGAAAAAGTGATAATTGTTTTTTGTCCAGTAATTTTTTTAATAGTATTAGTTGAAATTAGTACTGATTTTTGTCATTAGTTTTTATTATTATATTTGTCAATGTATTTTTATTTTATCCTATAATTTTTATAATTTTTAGTGTGATAGTTACGACGATCTCTATAAAAGAGAATATGAAAAATGCAATTTGAAGGTGAAAATCGAAGAGGTGCCAATTTATTTAGGAAGGTGCTCCACCGTTTCATTTGTTAGTTATTACTTTTATTTCATCTGTTATTTTTTTAGAATTAAAGATATTTTAGCATAACTATCTTTTATTGAAGTTAAAATTATTTTCTGTTCACAAAACAAAGATAAATTTGGTTCAGATATTTTCTTTTTCCATTCACGTGTTTGGAGACAGCCTAATTTAGTCTTAACAAGCATTCTCAAAAGACAGTGGTTTACTTAAACCGGATTTTTAGACAATTTCATTATCTGGTTTCATATAGACTCACTGTAAATAATCAGTAATTCAATAATGATTTCTAAGAATTATTCATGGTAATTCTTTAATGTTTGATTTTATGGAATATAGTATTCGATTGAAACTTAACTTCAATTTTATATAAATTATTTTATAAATAAGATGTAGTTTGGTGTGGTATCGTTCGAATTGTCTCTACCTTTAGAGTTGTTATTTAGTAGCATTAGAATATGCTGTGGATACTTGTAGCAGAACCCTACTTATACACAGAGTGGTGAGCAAAGAAACGAGAAAAATTGATTTTATTTGAGTTATTTTTAAAAATTTTCCAAACTAATATATACATCGGTGATATCTATTATCACTCTATTTCTGAAAAGATTAATACTTTGATAGCACTGGTTTAATGTCAATAATTTCACTAATCTTCTTATAGTAAGAATCTTCAGATAACACAACAGTTTCACTGATGCACAATATAACACACAACACTTTAACTGATTAATTTCTATTCTTCTTTTCAGTTAAATAAATATTCACACTTCAATATTTCACTATAGGCTATTTCGATTTAATCTAATTAAATCTCACTTTGGGCACAGAGAAAACACAGTCTTCATTGAGGAATTTAAGTTCAAACCCTCTCTTTAAATGTGAATATTCATTCATTCATTCATTCATTTTATTTCCGTTGCATTTTATCATAGTCCTGTTAGTAAGCATTTGTAGAGCTTCCTATCAACAGGTGCTACCGTTGAATACATACATATTGATATATTTGAGTTATTAGTTACGTATTATATATTTTTTTAGAAAAGTAAAAAGATTCAAGAGTAAGACAACAAACAACTAGTGGGAACATACTGTAAACAACGTGATTGAAAATGATACCGTGAAAATACTATGGGATTTCAGAATTCAAACGGATAAGATCTTAGTACACAATACGCCAGACTTGACAGTGATAGAAAAGAAAATGGTATGGCTAATTGATATAGCCATATCTGGTGATTGTAGAGTGGAAGAAAAAGAACTAGAAAAAAATTACACGTTATCAAGACTTAAAAATCGAGGTTCAACGATTAACGCACAAGTCAGCAGTGGTCGTTCCAGTCGTTATCGGCGCACTGGGTGCTATACCGAAAAACCTTGGTAAGCACTTACAACATCTAAATATTGACAAAATTTCCATCGGTCAACTCTAAAAACCCGCACTGCTTGGATCAGCACATATTTTGCGCCGATACATTACGACAACCTAGATTCTTGGGAAAAATTCGATGCGTTTGAAGGCCAACACCAGCTTAAGAACTGGCAGCTGTGATACACATTGTTTTGTGCTTAATAATAATAATAATAATAATAATAATAATCCATCGTCCTGACCGCCACTTTGCACATTGCATCACACACATTGCACCACAGCCTCAGCACACAAAGACTTCATAAAAACACTTATGCACAACTCCAGAAGGCTGTGGTACTCAACACAACACGCATAGTTAGGAAATTTATGGACTCAACCACACATCCCTAACCATTCTTCCAAACTTCTTTTTTTTTCTTTCTTTATTTTTTTTTTTTTACACTTGCCAATTTGTGCTTTGGTCCTTGACCCGCCATATTGTCTTAGCTGGGGAAACCCATGGTTTGAAGCTTTCCTGAAATAATAATAACAATTAGTATAAATATTCGGGTTTCTCCAGCTAAGGTAACATGGCAGATTAAAGACCAAAGCACATGTTGCTAAGTGTAAGAAAGTATGAAAGGGGTGTTAGGGATGTTAGAATCATGAATTTCCTAAATATGCGTATTGTGTTGAGTACCACAATCTTCTGGAATTCTGCATAAGTATTTGTGAAGTCCTAGTGTGCTGAGGCTGTGGTGTAGTGTGGAGCACAGGATGATAGGTACAACACGTACTCGGTCCTGCTTCCACTGCTTCTGTTGCTGGATCAGTATATTTACTGATCTTATTTGCAAGAGTTTTCTTATTTTGCATGAATGTTCTTACTGATAGGCACTACAATGTCAATGAGATAGGTACCATAGAGTTGGCGCAGGGGTGAATGGAATGAAGAATATTAAATGAGAGATGAGGACTAGTTACTATTTAAATTATCTTCAGTAATACAATTAAAACTGGATACAATTTCATATAATCAGATAACTACAATTGACAGGAACTTAACTAACTAAAGTCTAATAAATTAAAATTCCTAAATTCAATAATGGCGCTCCGTGCATTCCATTTGTATTTACTGGGGAATAACTGAATACTTTGTCTTCTTATCGGAATACAAGAATCCAATAATATCGTGCATTAACGATATTTATCACTTTATTTGTCACAAGCCAAAGACCCGTTCTTCGCTCGGGTTACAAAAAACAAATGATGTAATGTGGATGATAAAGAAATTACAATTGCGATATCACTTGGAACTTTCCCGGTTGGTACAAAAACAACAAAAAACAACAATAACTTAAAAGTTCTGATCTCATTTCAAATCTATCTATTACCGAAAACCTCGTAGAAGTATCTTTGAACTATATTTGCCCATCCACTCACTGTCCTCCCTTTTGTAATGTCCTAACCTTATCACTTCAAACCTTTCCTTGTTCGTAAAAAATCATCTGATCATTACAAATCTATATCTAACCCGAAAACCCCGTCGCTATTATGCACAACAATATCTTAGTTCCAATTGTTGATTAACACTATTTGTATAGTTTCCATTATCGCCACTGGATGCATATGTAGCGCTATTGTGCAGAACAATAGTTTAGCTCTAAGTGTTGCATAACAATATTTGGTTAGTTCTCATTGTCACGATAACAACTCCTAAAGCCTAACAATAGTAATGAAAGCAAACTTTCAGCCTTATAACTTAAAGCAAAGGTTTTTGTTCTATCCCGTGGGAATTTCAAAAAATCCTGAAAAAGGGTTTTAGTAATTATAATTACCTATTTACATGCCAAATTTGAAGTCTCTACTAATTATCGTTACGGAAATAAGAAAACTTTAAAGCGACAATAATTCCAGAACCCGAGGGAATTTCGCAAAATCCGGCCTTATTCCTTGTCTATAACATAAAGGAACCTCTGTGCAAAATTTCAGCTTTCTATGTCCAAAGGTTTGGCCTGGGCTTTGATCTGTTAGTGAATGAATGAGTGAGTCAGATCTTGTCTTTTTCTACAATTAGATGTGCATAAGAAGCTGTAATCTTATACTTGACGGCTTATTAATCTATAGCATTGATTATTTTTATCGCACAGAAGATTGACTTTTATTTTAAATACAAATAATGAATTTAACTTTTGACATTTTTCATAGCAGCAAAATCTTAACACTAACTACTGCTTGCTATTACCATATAATCTAAGTGCTTCCAAAAATTTCATTTCAACAAAAGGCTAGCACCATCCTCATGCATTCACTGCACTATTGTTGAAACAATGGTCATGCGTTTCATTATTCATATATCACATTTCTCTATTAATATTTCATATCTATTGTTGCGAAAATTCAAATTATTATTGAGATGAAATTTCACTATTCTCCCACAATATTCAATGAATTAGACAAAAGTTTAACGTGCGTTAGTACGTTTTTACAGTAAAATAAAACAAAGAACGCACATAACTAAACAAAACACAAATTCACTGAGCT
>JAFIDM010010028.1:66551728-66567391 GCA_023159025.1 Thereuonema tuberculata | reverse complement strand
CCAAAAAAAAAAAACGAATCTTCAAATCGACAACCAAAAAAAAAAAAAAGACCCCTGTTCTATACGACATCTTTCTGCAGCCCTCACTTTCGTTCTACGACATTGTCGCCCCGTCGCTCGATATTCTGCTTTGGGGGCTTTGACTAATCTGTAGCGTTTACTTTTACAACAGTAACCAACCAGGATGCATTCGACAGGTTTATCGTCGAATTTTGTTCGCTTGTTGTTGGAAATATGCGCGTATGCTTTCGATCCGAAAATGCGCAGATGGTCCAAGTTTGGTTTTCGATCACTCCATGTCTCTTCTGGAGTTTTTCCGTTGACGGCTATGGTTGGTGATCTGTTTTTTTAGATATACTACAGTGTTTGTAGCTTCAGCCTAAAAACGCTTGGAGAGATTTGCATCAGATAAGAGACATCTGACTCGTTCAACGATTGTCCGATTCGCTCGCTCGGCTACCCCATTTTGCTCCGGAGTATATAGAATTGAAGTCTCAGGACGGACTCCATTTTGCTTTAAAAATTTTTTCATAGAGTCATTAACATATTCGCCGCCATTATCACTACATAAAGTTTTAATACATTTGCCAGTGAAATTTTCAGCTTCCGCCTTGAATTCCTTAAATTTGTTGAGCACTTCGTCTTTCGATTTCATAGGATAGTAGATTGTCTTTCTCGATGCGTCATCAATAAATATCACAAAATAACGCCGAATGACCTCTCTTGTATAGGTCCGCACACATCTGAGTGCATAAGTTCCAAAAGTTGCTTTGCTCGATTTGCTTTTCCTTTTGGAAATGGAGTTCTTGATTGCTACCCATGACACAGGCCTTGCAATGAAGTTCCTTAGTGTTATTAAAGTTCATGCCTATCGCCATTCCATCTCGGAGTCGTACCATTCCACCAATGCCTAGATGACACCAGCGTCGATGCCAAATTTCAGCATTCACTGGGTTCACATTGGCTTGTAGGATACAATTTTGTACAAGATCTAAACGATGCAATCCATTAACCTTAGTAGCACTGGCTATCAAATTATTTCTCTTGTCACTAATGAAGCATTTTTCGCCATTGAACAGTACTTTAAGACCTTTAGTTGTAATCACGCTTACTGTTAACAAGTTCGTCCTAATTTCGGGTACGAACATCACGTCACAAATTTTAGCAAATTTTAATTTACCTTTGACGTTGAGTTCCACATCGATGTCACCAACACCTTCTACGATGATTTGTCGCTTGTCAGCCATGTAAATAGGACCGTTGTTTAGTGCTTCAATTTTGAGAACAAGTTCTTATTCCCTGAAAAATGATGAGTTGCCCCGGAATCAATATAACAATCACCTTCCGAAATCTGGCTTGTTTTCAGCGCAGCTTTCAAGGCAGTATAATCTTCTTTTGCATTGACTAATGGCCTTGAAGTGGATGCCTTCTCGGATTTTTGAGAATAACTTCTATTTCCCATTTTTGTTCAGGCAATTGTTTGCTTTATGTCCGGTTTTTCGGCATTTAAGGCAATTGATTATCTTATCTCTCCCAACTGTTAATACGGCATCGTTAGGCTTACTAATGTCTGAGTTTCGTCGAGATTCTTCCTGCAACAATCATAATTTGACGAGATCTGTCGTGAGTTTTGCGCCACAATTTTCTAGAGCCATTACCAGAGGATCGTACGATGTCGGTAGGCCGGATAGAATCAGCATTGCCAAGTCCTCGTCATCTCGAGAAGCTCCGATTGAATTCAATTGTTGTGCGACGAACGTAACTTTGTTGAGATAGGCTTCCATCCCGACCGATTTTTTCGATTTCAATTTATGCAATTCTCTGATTAAATATATCTTACGAACAAGTCCATGGTCTTCGAAAACTTTCTGTAGCGCCATCCATGCTTCTTTGGCAGTTTTACAGTTCTGGATATGGACATACATTTGCGGTTGTACACTTAAGGCCATGATAGCACGGGCCTTCTTGTCTCTCGATTCATCAGCCGGTTTTCCGTCTTGATTATCAACAAGATCCCACAAATTTTCGCACGTAAGTCGCATTTCCATAGCCAATTTCCAAATGGCGTAATTCTGTGCTCCTTCTAACTTCTCAAACTGTGTTAAAGATGTTTAAAATATATTGTTGGAATGTTGAACGGCCATCTTTTTATTCGACACGTTGGATGAGAATACGAAGAAATTCTATATATATTATTCACCAAAATATCCTTAAATCACTGTGGGTAGTAGCTGTGCCCATAACCTGTTAGGTTTTAGATTAAAACTATTTAAATTTAAATTAAAACTTACAAAACTATTTTGGTGTGTAGTCAGATTGGCAAGAATTACTTAATGACCAACAATGAAAGTTAATGTTCATTTGCTAACTCACGTGCTGATGAACATGCCTCGTGAAGGCATTATTTCTAACAATTTCTACCATTTATTTTAAGATTTTTCCCATCTAGAATCAAGATATTTACTCAGGGCACAGCATATCTAGTTGGGTTTATTCCACACTCAACTTCAGTTAGACATCAATCTTAAATTTCATATTTAATTTTTGCAATTTTTATTTATAAAGATTGCATTCCAAGATAAAATTCTGCACTTTTTTAGCTGGATCAATTATTATATATGTTGTAAAATCTGAACTTTTCTGACGTCAACAAATCGAAAACAACCAGGTGAGGGCGATTGTAGTACTGCGAACTTTCGGATGTAGATTGCACGTTCATCTTCACGGAAATGAATGGAGACATCGGGGCCAGAACCTTTTTTAAAAAGCGGCTGTCACCGCATTCTTGTGTGCCATCAGTCGGAGCGGGTTTCCGCCAAGCCATTGGCTCGATTTCATTGGCCGCTCTATTTTCATTTGATGTAAAGAACATAATGATTATATATGGTTAGGCCAAAAGAAATCCGGGTTGGCAGAACACTGAGTTGATAAAAAACATCAACCCGATTTCTCCAATTTCACCAGTCTTACTAAAGCTACTCATTATTAGATAGATTGATTATGAAGCCGTTACTATCAGGAATAACAAACAATCTCAATAGAGACAATGGAATTTTTCTTAGTGATATTTGGATTTCTGCCTTCGATCTGAGTGGCGGACCATACAGGAAGCGTCAGTTTGAGCGGAAATCGCCTCAATGGCTTGGCGGGGACCAGCTGTGACTGATGGACCTCGCAGAGAGTTCTGACAGCTGCTTTTTTTTAAAGAGTTTTTGGCCCCGACATCTCCATTAGATTTCCTGAAGATGGACGAGCAGTCTACGTCCGAAAGCTAGGAGTATTACAATGCCCTCGCCTGGTTGAGCAACCGAAAAGAATTTCTTATACATATCTAGTGTTGAATCCAAGAGTTTTGCAAAAAATGTTGAATGATGTTCAAATCTTGTAGCTTCTTATTGAAGTCTAAAATCATATCAATTTTCTGGAAATTCGGAAAGGCTAGTGAAGCCGAATCTTGGGTTTTTCCACAGACTCATAGTTGAAGCATGGACATAGAGATGCTTTCAGTAAGTCCGTCACCTAACTTAGTACTTAGATGACGTACTTCAATAATATTTAGGAATACGGAGGGTTGTTTACAATCTATGGTAACGATTTGGATTCGGATCTATTTCCCAGAAATTCCCTTTCTCCACCAACGATCATGCTCTATTTGATGGCCATGAGATACTGCTATCGCTCTGCAGCGCAGTTTCCATTGCAGGAGACTACTGTGAAGAACGGGAAGACTTATACGTTGCCTCAACTGCTGACAATATTTCCAGAGTCCATCCAATGAACGAGGACGTCGACTTCCCAAGGATCGTTTTAATAGTCTAAATGCGCAAAAATCCATGGGCAATGCATCTGGAGACTTCACTGGTATTTCGGTAAACGGTATGGCATGGATTCCGGTTTGCTGTTCCATTCGTGTCAGAAAATTCTGGGTCGATTTGGACGTATGGCTGGACGCCTTATCTTGGTGGAGACGGACCCTGGAAACGTCGTTTCCGTAAAGAGCAGGTAGTTCCTGTGTATAAATTGGTGTCAGTACGTTATCCTGATAGTACGCAGAATTCACCTTTACATTTTGAGCGACCCTCCGTATCTGTAGCTTGTTAGGAATAACCCGCAACGATCATGAATCCCTTCGAAAAAGTTTCACGACATTCTCTGTACCAATTTGGAAACGATTTGGCTCCCACTGGGCGATAGAAAATCGCCCTTGGTTTATTGCAGTCGGACAGATAAACATATGCTTCGTCTAATGTGGCCACATACTTCCATTTATCCCCAGCGAGATGTCGTTCATACAGTTTTCTGCAATTTGTCTTACGTTCTGAAATGCTTTGGTAAGAGCTTGTGAACCTTGCTTTTATGTCTCTTTTGAATTCCCAAATCTTTATGGATAATCTTGTTTATGGCACGAAGAGATGTTCCTACCTTCGCACCAATGGTCCATTGGGTCGCTGGGTTGTTCCCCGTCACCATTTTCTTGACTTTCTGAATGACAGTCTTTTTGTGACTTGTAGGTGTCCTTGGATTTGGTTGCTTTTCAGTCCCGGAAATCTGTCCTGTACGAGCCAAACCAACACCAGCCAAAACATTATGAACTCCTTTCTTCGAAACCTCTTTTTCTACATGTCGTAATTATTGCGGAATAACTAAATTTCGCGTCGGAAAGGGCTGTAACATACCCTTCCCAAAACTGTGACACTTTCGGCGGCATTTCTCCGAACAAACTAACCCGCACTCCTCCACACTAATCTTTAAGTACTCTCCTGAACGTTTGCATAAATTTGCATACCTACTGTGATTGGTTGCGTCGTCACGCGCCATGCAAATCGTTACCATAGATTGCAAACAACTCTCTGTATTAGTTAGGTGACAAAATAAAGAATCAGATCAAATACGTGAGAGCAAATTTTCAATGAAACTTTATACATATCTGAACTTTATATTTCTATACACTTTCAGGCGATTATTCGTTAAATTTCTCTTGCTAATTATTTTTATTATATACGATGAACTTTTTGTTGTTTAATTCAAAAATTTTATATTTATTATCAAGACTCAAGAAATTTACTCGTCATTGCTCCTTGTACTTTTGGCAGATGATGAATATATGTTAGGCTCTAGGAGCAAACCTGTTAATAAGAAAGTGAAGTAATTGCAGTCTGTCGAATTGCTTTTAAAAATAATAATAAAAATCACGAAGCATCTTTTATTACAGTAAAATATTTTTTTGCAGTAATTTTTTTATTAATTTTTTGGGAGAGAGTGCGGGATTTGAATACCAGCTGTGGGTGATTAATTTTTCTTGAGTTGAAGTAGAATTAGGTTTTAATTCTCAAGCAATGATTATTATTGGGTAAGTGTAAAAATTCTATCTGTTTTTATTACCCATAAAGAAGAGCAAATAAACGCAAAATGAACGGTACCTATTATTGTGTATAATCCCCATTGCTATCTAGGACATCTTGTCATCTTTCTGGTAGGAGATAAATCCCATGGCTGGTAAAATTCCGGCAGTTTCGAATCAAAAAAGTCTTGGATGGTAGTTTTCAAAGCATCAAGATCATTAAAGATTTTCTGACTGAAGGAATTGTTCAGTAGGTGATAGTCAGTTGGTGTCTAGTCAGGAGAGTAGGAAGGGTGGGGTAAAACCTCCCAACCAAAGCCCAGTAACTTTTGGAGAGTGATGACAGTAGCATGTGGCCTGGGGTTATCGTGATGAAGGATAACACCGCGACGATTGATGAGACCTGGCCGCTTTGCTACCAAATTTGAATGCAGCCTGTCTAACTTTAGACAGTAGAAGGCAGCATTGATGGTTCGTTGAGTGGCAGGACCTCTCAGTGAATTATTCCCTGCACATCCCACAACACACTCAATAACACCTTCTTGGGATGAAGTTTAGCTTTCGAAGTCGATGCAGGAGGATCAGAAAGGCGACACACTCCTACGACGCTTTACGTTACAGTACATAACCCACTTCTCATCTCCTGTCACAATTCGTATGAAGAATGGGTCTTTTTTGTGTCGGGAAAGCAAGGAAACACAGGTGGCGATTCGGTCATCCCGTTGCTTAGCTGTCAGGTTATGAGGAACCCAACGATCCAACTCTCTCGTAAAACCCAACTTAACCAGCCATCTCTCGACCGTTGTCCGGTGTACGTTAAGGGTCTCCGCTGATTCTTGCTCGGTTGGGTTCGGGCTGTTCCGTATGGCTTGGTCAATATCGTTCTCTCCAACTTGTGATGGCCCGCCACTCCTAGCCTGAACTTGGCAGCATCTGTCTCCTTCCCTAAATTTACGAAACCATCGACGACATGTGCTTTCGTCTATTCCATCCTCCCCATAAATTTGATCAACATTGCGACATGCTGCGGCTGCTGTACTCTTTTTATCTAACTCGTATAACAACCAAAGTCTTATATGCTCCTTCTCGCGCTCCATGTTACACCCTCTGATATTTTTTTTGAGATGAATAACTTTGTGAGACACGATGCATTTATATGTGGCAGACGATTTGCGTCATTACATTGTCATGTGTGAGGGCAATTCCATTGCAAATTTTCATATCCAAAAACGAGTAGAACTTTTGCACTCACCCAATATATGGAGGGTTGAATCACTTAAGATGGCACAAATTGAAATGCTTGCTAGAGCCATTCTTCTACTCTCTGTTATATTCAATGTGAAATCCCTTGTCCCAAACAATAGTTCGACTTCTTTTCCACTTTAAAAGGCTGTGGTTTAACTGATCTTGAGGTACTGATTAATCAAGATATTGGGTCTGTATACAGACTCTCCAAAGGTCATCCACTGTTGCAAGTCGACGTTCATTTCAATAATCCAAAGGCAATGGTCCATTTCAATAATCCAAAGGCATAGTACTCTATTGGTCTGGCGTCGGGGGACTTAACAGGACCGAGCTGAAAAGTATTATTCCAATGTCATGTGCTTTTTGTTTGTAAAAACGCCATTGATGTTTCCCTAATATGACTGGACGACTTGTCCGCGTTGATATTACCCTTTCCCAAGTCGTTTCCATAGTCTCGGGATGTCCTCGTCGTATCTGCGATTCGGGACATAAATTTGGAAATATGCTGCTTTTACCTTCACTTTCCATGAACATTATAGCCACGTAACTTGCCAAGTGAACAGTAACCAGCCACATCCATGAAAACTCTTCGTTGCACTCTCGGACAGAATCAGAGTGTTCTTTATATGCTTTGGAGTGGTAATATATTGCCCGAAAGTTGTTAATATCATTAGATACAAACACGATTTATCTATGGTCACAAAAAGTTTCAATTCTTCACCTGCAAGACAACGTTCATATAGTTCCCAGTGTTGGTGACTCGTTGAGACATTCAGCTTCAATGCGATTAATATATATTCTTCATCCCATTATTACAATTTAACAGTTGACTGACTGCCCGCCTCTCTTCAATCACGTTATGCTGGTCCTGTGGCCGGTAGCGTGCTACACAATCATATCAATTTATACCATCTCAACTGATTCAATCCTCCGTATTTTCATTTTTTATTGTGAATAACCGTATAATTCAGAAAACATTTTCATCTTTTATTACTATAGTTTTTTTTTAATTCTCATAGCTAAAGATGAAAAATCAAATAACAAAGCCATGTAATAATTCTGGGATTGCTTCAAGATGTTTTCATAACTGCATGAAGAAAAAGATCGCTGAAAAGATAAAATGCAAGTAAGTAACTTGCAGATATATTTGTTTATTTTTTTGCAATTATTTTTTTTTCAGATCTCTTTTTATTTAGCAGTAAGAACATAAATAGAACCTCAAAACTTGATAACTATAATTCCTTTTCTTTCATCTGAAGAAAAAAGCAGAATAGTACATTGAATTACAGGAATGAATATACAGGATTAAAAGAATGTCTGTATCTGGTTTACTGGCCAAATTTCTTGGCACATAGAGCAAGGGATAGGCTAATAATTACCGACTGAAATCTTAGCCCGAAATGAAAAGCAGATTATTTCGATTAAATCAACAAAAAATATTCCTTAGAAATAAAAAAAGAAGCGTGAACATGGAACCTTATTTTGTTGCTCCTTTCAGAATGCTACAAGAGAAGATCTCACACTTATTCTCTCCTTTTACTTGCTGCATATAATGCTTGAGAATTATATTCTGACGAGAAATAAAACGCAAAACACAGATGAAGAAATGGCAGAAATCTGATTTTTGTGAGAAAAGTTGTTTATAATTTCAAGATGTATATAAACAACGATAACTTTACATTATTCCAATGAATATTTTAATTATAAGCTTATACAGAAGTTTTTGTACAGAAAATCGAATAGATAGACTATTAATACACATAGATACATTAAGACAAAAATTGATCATTGAAATTTCAAAGCAACAGCATTGTTTTAGGAGCAATTCAAATTCTTAATTTGTTAATTATTAAAAGTAGCGAAGTTTGAACGATTCACAGGAAAGCAAGAAAGAAAATCCTCGTCAAGGAACAATAATTGAAACGACAGCTAATCTTCCTTAAATGTAGAAACTTAATCATGTGAAGGATAGTGGTGCCACTAAGTAACTAGCTCCAAACTCAAAACGCCCTCTTGGGAAGAGTATGTAAACAGTTCAGAAGTAGTGTGCTTTCACATCTCACTGAGTTTCTCAATCCTTCCTACTCTCCCGATCTAACATCACCTGAAACAAATGTGTGGTACATGCTGAAGGAGTGGGTCTTCCGGGAAAACCCTCCATCCATGGTGCAGCAGCTGAAAGAGAAAATCATTCCATTGATACAGGACATTCAACAGCCATTATTCGTAAAATGATTATAATCATCTAGCAACGCTATGCACTGTGCATCAAACGCAATGGAAAAAATTTGGAGCATGTTTTTAAAGACAATATCCACACTGATTTCTTTTTCTTTATTTAATTTTATAATACAATTATTGATTTTATAATACCATAGACATAGTTAAATTGACCAGATCACTTGTAGTATAATTTTGTTTACTACAAATTAATATATATATATATATAAAAGAATAAAGAAATGACACAAAACATAAAAGCATTTGATCTTTAATTGCTGAGTCTATGACGGTCATTTCGTCGTTTTTTTTGTGGACTCAGCCAGACCCACTCTTTAACTAAACGCTCAGATAGCGAAATGATGTGGAGGGAAACCACTCTCACAAGCGCTGAAAGCCGTCCTAGACTCTCTGCGATGCAAGGTCAGCTAATTTTGTTTTGTCTCATTTCTTTATTCTTTTAGATTACGTTAAGCATCATGTATAATATATGCATATATTTAAGCCTTCAAACTAGTAAGTTTGTGTTTTTCATACACTGTTGGGAAGTTATGCGCAAAATATTGATTTTTATTCGACGCGTAAAATACATTTAAAATTGAGTAATTTAAGTCATAAATATTAAAAAGTAATAAATTCAAAACTTACCTAATACATTAAGTAAATGAAGTATAAAATTTATTAATCCTGTCCAGTAACAGGGATTTTAATTTTCTTATATTTTTTTTTTGGTGCGACTGACCTCCAGGAGCAATTGTGAATTCCATTTCTTGCTATTCTGATCTTGTCATCAAGTGCTGAGTTTAGATGATATAAAAATGATGACACGGCAGTTTTAAACTCCTCTTCGTTGACAAGTTATAGGCATGAATTCTTGTTTTTATTTTCCTTGTGCATGTTGGGAAAATTCTTTTTTTAAAAAAAATTTACTCCATTTTAAACGTTATTCTGAGAGTGTTAAATTGTTATTCGGGTTCCCAACGGGCATTACTTACGGTAATTCATTCGAGATCTTTGTATCCTTTTAAAGATACGCCAACCGACAACACAGTGTTTCCGAGTGTTGCTGAGCTATCCGCCACGCTGATTCAGTTTACTAGTCTGAGTTTACTAGTCATCAAAGACTGTCGACTGCATTCATCATGTGCATTTTATCATTGTGTTTCCCACGGTTCCCAGCGGCATCTTTTATCTTTACAGTTTTTGCCTACCTCATCATTACGGTAGTCGATAGTGTCTTTCTGAGTAATTCCGACTTCGACTATTTTCCTTTATTCCACTGACCGAAGAAGTCGTCCTCTTCACAGAGGCTTCAATTCACAGCAAAGTTCCGAAGCATTCAGTAAGAGTTTATAATCTGTCATTTTGAAGCAAGTAAGATGCAGTGGAGTGTGGTGAAACTTGTTAGAGGGGACCAACTGTAAGGAGACTGTCATGACACTATTTAAGAAATCAACACAGAAAACAAATTATAAAAATGTTAAAGACTAAGGTTTTGAAGAATCGAGATACGAAGTTTTTCACCACAGAACGACGGAGCTTGTGAAAATGTTAAAGTGGCGAGAGGAACAGGAGTCACGGAACTAGTCCTGTTGGACAGTCGATTCCTTGTTGCAGCTGAGGGGAGAGGGAATAAAATGCCGACTGGCCGAGTCCAACTACACAGGCGCTGAAGAAAGGGAGCATGGAACTTAATAAATTAGTATAATTTTATATGTAGAAGATACTTAGTGGACTAGCTTAGTCCAACTAGTTTATTGACGCATGCCAATGGTAAGATCCTGTCTTAAAAATAACAGTTGAAATCTATATGTTTACATACGCAGAAAGACTTTTGCATAGCATGACAACTTTTTAGAAAATAAGTCATTTCTACAGAATCAAGAACTGTAAACGAGATTTAGTACAAGTTTTAATTAATTGGAAATTTGCAAATTGTGGTTATTTACAGCTTTAACGAAGATTTTATGTATCAGAGTTTTCAAGATTAATTGTATATAACTAATTAACTAACTAACTCCATGGCACTACAGCCCATGTAGGGCCTTGGCCTCCTTAACAAGATGAGCCTACTCTTTTCTATCTTGAGCCTTTCTCCTCCATCCTCGACACTTGAGCATTTTCAAATCATCTTCCACATTATCTAGCCATCTAAGACGGGGTCTTCGTTTTATTCTTCTACCACGAGGGTTTCCAATGAAGAGTTTCTTAACTCCACGGTTCAAATTCATCCTTTGGAGATAGCCTACCCATAGATGTATCTCATTACCTTCCGTAATCAAAGATCCAAGATAGTTAACTTTCTCAAAAGAGTATTCATTCACTTTCAGATCATGTACGTTACAAAATCTATCACTCCTGTCAGTAATCATATATTTAGTCTTCATTTGATTAACGGATAATCCTACCTCCTTAGAAGCACTAATAATTAACTGATTAAATAATTCCACTCCCATTTCTACCGATAAGATTAAGGTCATCAGCATATGCCAAACATTGCATAGTACGATTGTAAATGGTTCCACCAGAATTAGTTCAGTGATTCTAACTACTTTTTCAAATACGATATTAAATAGTAAAGTGGAGAGTTCATCTCCCTGTCTCAGACCCCGTATCACTGGAAATTCATGTGACAACTTTCCACAGACCTTCACCCTACTAACATTGTCCATGAGTGTCATTTTGTTAAGTCTAGTTAGTCTAGTTAAGTCTAGTTAAGTCTATTTGGTGGTACACCAAATTCTAACATAATTTTAAATAGAGCCTCACGATAAACACTGTCATAAGCCTGTTTATAGTCAATGAACAACGAGTGGATGCTAATATTAAATTCATAGCATTTTTCAAGGGCACTTCTAATATATAAAATTTGGTCAATGGTGCTTCAATTTAGTCTAAACCCACATTGATAATCACCAATAATTTCTTCAGTGTAGACCTTTAGCCTGGCAGCCAAAACCTTGCCAAAAACCTTATACATGGTAGACAGAAGGAATATATCCCTATAATTACTGCATAGTTTAACAGTCCCTTTCTTAAGAATAGGGCAAATAAACGCAGTTTTCCATTCCTCTGGCATTACTTCATTCCTCCACACCGTACCAATTAAGTCATGGATCATATCCACTCCCACAATCCTACTATGTTTCAACAGTTCTGCAGGGATACCATTAACTTCAGGAGATCTTTGATTAAATATAATACTGCTACATTCATTTTAAACACACTGTGTCTAAAAATTGACTTAATTAGATAGAGAAGTAAGCCTCATAATCTAAAAGGGTGAAGAAATATTGGATCTCATTTTAATCCGAAACAACAAATATATAAATTTAAACATGATTTTCATTGAGGAAAGAAATTATAAATTTATATAAATATCTGCTAATTTCTTTATTGATGACATTTTTAGAATAGATTTATTGCCATTTTGTATTTGATTTAAAATTAGTTTAATCCCTACTTTTTTTCATAATTCTGGAATGAGGATAACCTATGCAGTTCAGCTGGAATTTATCTGATTTGTATATTAAGAGCGTGCTTTATATAATTGATTTGTTTAATATACTTTTATGTATAACTAGGAAGATTATCTTTAGTAATACCAATAAATACAAAATCAAATATTAGAATACTTATGTAATGAAAAAGTTGTTAAAAAGGAATGTATGATTCTTATAGATTTTAGAAATAATTTCAATCTCCCACCATTCTTTCACAAAATGAATTTTTTATTCTCAGTATTAACGGAATTTTTTAAAAGTTTCTAAATAAAAATTGCAATTATGGGTCTTAATGAAGTAATAAATAAATAAAAAAGTAAATAATAAATAAAATGAAAGTAAAAAAAAAATGTTTGTCTTATCCTAATCAATATAAAATCAAGATAGAAGAATCTCATTTACTGCAGAAATGTTTCTGGACTGATGGAGAGGTTTAATATACAATAAGATGAGAACGCCATTTTGTTTACCTGAAAGAATGTTACGAGAATTTACCTTTATTTCTCATCAAACTGAAGTACGAGGATCAACGACAAACCATATGCTTCTAGGACAGCAGATAGGATACACCAAGTACCTTTGTTTCTTGTGTGAATGAACAGCAGAAATAGGGGACAACACAGGATCAAAAAAGATTGGCCAATAAGTGCTGCATTAGAAATTGGAAACAAAATATAGTTCGGAAAACTACGTTGATCCAATGGGAAGTCCTCCTACTTCTTATTAGGCTGGCATTGATAAAACAATTTGTAAAGAATCTGTCGAAAGAAGGCAAATGTTTTAATATACTGTATCTGCAACAAAATATTGAGACTTTGAGAAGCGAAGCTTAAAAGAAGGTGTTGACGGTCCAGATGCTCGGAAACTTCTGAAAGATGAAGCGTTTGGAAACAAAAACTAAATGATTGAAAAAGAAATTCATATAAAGAAAGCATTTAAAGAAGTTGTAACACAATGTCTTGGGAACTACAAAAACCCCAACTTTAAGTGTATTGGAAAACATGCAGGCAAAATTATAGAATCAGAGTGGTCCAAGAGCTTGAAAATGCACATTCTGAATTCCCATTTGGACTTCTTTCCCAAAAATCTCGTTGATGTAAATGAAGAACATGGGGAAAGATTCCATCAAGATATCATGGAAATGGAACGTCGATACGAGGGTAGATGGAATGTCATCATGATTGCGGACCAATCCAACTTTGTAATTAACATTATTTTTACCTTTTTTAAATTAATATATAATTTCCAGTGAAATATTCATAAATAGGCAATTTTTTCCTTATCACCATACGAATTTTGTTAAAAAAAATCCTTTCTTGATAAGAAAAAAATAGAGGTCGTTTAGTAAATCAGCACAAGAAACATGAAAATCCTGTAATGATTCGAGTTTAGCAGACCTCCGTTGTTTTTTCTATTATAGCATTTCTTATAAACGTACCAAATATATTTCATACATTTATAATTACCTAACAACTGTAGTAGCTCCAGTTGCATTATATGACTTTAGCAGAAACCTTTCTGAAGATAAGGGGTTAAGAACTTCTTCAAAAAAAATCAAATATTTCAAACAAGCATATAAGAAGTAATTGGCTTAAACTGATAATTCTGTTAATACAGGTGTTATATCTTAGGTTTATTTTTTTCGTTTCAGCATAATATACTCAGAAGATATTCAATTCACAGGATGTTCTTTAGAGGATCAACTGAACGACTATGCCCTCATACATAGTATTTATGAAAATACGTCTCCTGAAAAGTGTGGATGCATTGTGCCATGTGAAAGACTGATATTTTATGTTAACAAACACCCAGGCAGTGTACCAATCTACCAAGGAAGTAATAACAGCTATGTTATAAGGCTCTTTTTTGAAGATAATATGGTGGAAACTATTGAAGAACATTCTACTTATTCCTTTGGGCAGTTAACTGGTGATATTGGAGGAAGTGTGGGGTTATTTCTTAGTTGCGGCTTTCTGACAATCATAGAAATCATTCAGAGTTTACTACAGAGTATCTTTTATAGAGGCAGGAAATACTTTACAAAACACAAAGAAAAACATATGAGATTCTAGAAATTTACTGTTTAGAGCTTAAAGGTTAAGTATGTAAAGTCAGTCAAAGGATTAGAAAAAAATATAATTCGAATTCAGTATTAACATAGCTTTTGAATTAGTAGACTATGAAAACGAGTTCGTCCAGAGTAATAAAATTCATTTTCTTTTAAAAAAAGAAAATAAAAAAGGAATAAAAGGCTATTAAAAGAAATAGTAGTATATTAAACGGAGATAGGCTACATCAGTTACCATATAGTATAATACAGTAGTATGTATGTGGTCACTAAGGGTGGCAGTAAAGCCCAACAGCGTTCCCTAAATTTGGATGTTAAGTGGTGAACAAAAAATGTGGAAGAAGTGCAGATGAAATGAAAGAACCCCGATAAAATCTGTTACCATCTGTTTTTGGATCGTGCATCATGAAGCCCATGTAAGAACCTAAGTAGAGAAGCGGAAGTCTTAACCCCATCGCTCACAATACGTTCGTATTTGTTGCACTTCTAACCGAAAAAGGAAATGAAGCTTACCCACATTCATCAGTTTTCAGAGGAACGTTGTGAACCTACTCCACATCGATGAAAGATTATTTGTAAACTACTTTTTTATATGTGCGAATTTCAACATGTGTACGAAGTCATTAAAAAAGTCTTAAAAAACACACAAATTGACTAAACTAAAATTAAAAGAAAGTAAAGTTAAAAACAAGACACGACAATGTCTGTTTATACAATGCAGCCAATCCATATTACAATATAAAAACATATTTAAGTTTATATAAACAATCTGTAAATTTTTTATTTTGTTTTTGTTTTTACCCTTTAACCCCTTTTTTCCTTCCTTATTTTAATAGACTTTCCTCAACCTTCTTCCCCACACTTTGCCAACATTGATTTTCCCACTCAAGAAGCCGCATGCGCAATAGTCTCCCTCCGTCCCTTATATTGCGTCTTTAAATTTAGGAGTTACTTGCATTTTTTACCCAGATGATGATGGACCCGTGATGGGCCCGAAACTTGTCCTGTCTCGTTTTTAACTTTACTTTGTTTAATTTTATTTTAGTCAATTTGGGTGTTTTTAAGAAATATTTTTTATTTTTACAATGATGGATGGAGTAAAATGAAAACGATTTTCAGTGCATATTTAAGATAATTTTAAGTTGGATGAGTTTTGACCGGAGTCTTGTATTTTAGAAGATGGGCATGAAGGTTTTGGAGAAGATATTTTGAAATGACGATACGGTACAAAAAATGACTTAAAAGTAAACTGTCTTATTTTTAATATATTAGAATGATCGAATATC
>JAFIDM010010028.1:66530537-66551328 GCA_023159025.1 Thereuonema tuberculata | reverse complement strand
ATTCAATAAGATTTGCTTCGCTTGACTGTTCAAAGCTTTCCCTTGACCGGGACGTCGATACAATTTTGACGGGGAAACACCGCCATGATTGAATCCGTTAAATTGCTTACTACACATCCTTTCTGATCATTATCTAAATTTCTATCTGATATTAATTCATATACAACATAATGTTATAATTATATCACTTTTATATTAAAATTCACTAAATAAAGTTATTATTAATAACTTAGTATTTATTTAAATTAAGATTTTTGTTAGGGATTCTTTTCTGATGCGTAGTGACAAACCGTCGCACACACTCCTATCTCTGGCAATGCTTGGAAGTTACTGTGTCGCCGACTGTAGGTGAAAAGCCAATCGATTAAATATTATTAGTGAAAGTATTATTTGAAGATTGAAGTCAAACTGACCGAATTAGCGATACGGCGGAATTACAAAAGAAGCGTAATTATTTGTGAAGCCACGATACTTGAAAAGACTGAAATAAAACACGTCAATGCAATTCTAAACATAATCCGGTTCTTAATCATAGTCAGCATAGACTATTGCGTCAGAAACCTAACCAATGACGTCACACCGAGACATCCTGGAAAGAAGCCAACTCGAAGCAGCGAAGTCATCTGTTATCCGAGAACGGCAGGATATGTTGTGCCGTAGGTTTAATGACAAGTTTGAAAGAAGCCACGGGAACTTGGAAAGGAAATTCAGTGCACCAGAAGGAAGCAAGATAATTGTGAATTATTACAACGCAGTCAGCAAACTGTAAGTTGTGAACTTTAATTATACTATTAGAAATAGAAATACCGAAGAATTGAAGAAGCGGAAGAAGCCATTAAGTTTGAGGGTCATCGCAGTCAATTCTAGAAACAGTGAATAACTATTGTGTTAGAAGTTTTAATAAGTGAATTAAGCTTCGTTATTTGTGCAATATCGAAAGTGCTTAGTGCAGTGCAATTATTAAGGAATAATATAATTAATTCTTAAAGTAAAAGTGCTAGTATAATTAAGAGTGACGAATTATTAGTGTGAGATAGTTAAACTATTAAATATTACTCACCTCAGTGAAATTTATTATTCAAGTGACAATTAATAATAAAGTGGATTATTTTGGAACTTACCTGAACACAAGTCAGAGTGATGCAGTGCTATTTAGACTCAGTTTTAACTTTGAACAATTTAAAGTATAATTGTAAATATTACTTTGACGCATTAAAAAAAAAATTACTATATTTGTGGACCTTAAGCGTTCAGAGATATTCGAATGAAACCTTCAGCATAGTGTTCAGCATCAAAAAATCGGTGACCACTTACAAAAATCATACCTCTAGGACCACTCTCTGACCCCCCAAGGCGTTTCTGTGTTATAAAGGCGTTTTTAAAAGAAAAACAACGCCTTGGGGGGAGGGATCAGGGAGTGGTCACCTACTTTTTGATGCTGAACACAATGGTGAAGGTTTCGTTCGAATATCTCTAACCGTTTGGCCGCTACAGAGTGTGCCATCTAGAAAGCACAAAAGCAATGTTAGCGACCCCTAGGTTACAGCTTGCCAGTAAAACATAGGGAACCGAAACCTTCACCATTGTGTTCAAAATCAAAGAGTAGGTGACCACGTCCAAAAAATCAGATCTCTACGACCACTCCCTGACCGTAAGTTTTGGGGGTCAAAACTGGTAGCTCCGATAAAGTTGTGTTTATAAACGTTTGTTTATAAAATTGTGTATATTACTGTGCCTGCTTTGCTTTTGTCACTGTCTAAAAGCATTAACTATCTTGTTTATATTATTAAAACCTAAATATCTTTTATTATACATGTTAACTACATTTCTTTACTCCGATAATTAAAATCGTATTGATCTTAACTCAAACTAAAAGAAAACTTTGAGATCGAACAAGTAAATAACTGTCGATTTTCTCATTTAAACAGGGAAGTGATTTACGATTGATCTCATAAAATGATTGTTTCCTCCAATTTCACACGATTGATTGGGTCACTCATTCCACTGACACTGATATTGAAAGTTTAGTGCCTAAGACTGCAGCATCAGCGAACGAGTGATCCAGTGACGCTGCTCGCAGCTGAAGTCAAAAACTGAAGTCTGAAAAGGAACTGAACTGAAGTCAATCAAGGCGCTAAATAGACTCGAACCTCCCGCCATTCATTACGACACGAGCCTAACGTCCAATCGAAAGACGAGGCTGCAAACCTTACCAAATATGCAAATTACATTATCTAAGGGGATGAATCTAATCAGCCAATAATAAACGCAATTAGCAAACAATTCCTATTATGGAAATAACTGCTTCATAAGAATTCTCCCAAAGACAAAACGGAATTTTCCGTAGATTGAATAAAATAAGCTAATTTGAACAAAGGAAATTAATTCCTAAAAACTAAAGTCTAAAATTAAATCCATTAAATTACTTTAAATTCAATAAAGCTTAAAATTAACTAAATCCTTAAAATTAGCTAAACTTCCCTAAAATACTACTAACTACACTACACTATCAAAAATTACCTAAATCCTAATTTTCTAACTTGAGAATTTTTCCTTAAAAATCCTAACTTAAATTTAAGCAAGTCAAAAACTAAAATTATTGGAAATAACTAAAATTAGCTTAAACGAAGTTTTCGCCATTGACATTACAAAATAAACAGTTAAATATTATTTTTCTTATTTTACATTTCTTTTGCATTGAAATTAACAATGATTCTTTTGCTTTGAAACTAACAATCTCTATATTTTAATTGTTACATTAAACTGGAATCTATGCGTGTTGTCACAATATATATATATAAGAATTTAGTAATTGAATAAGATTAACAAAGTGTAAGAATATTAAAACTGTTTTGATGCACAATTCAAAAATATTTCTTGAATTTCGAAACCCCATTTGAAGTCCTTATAAGATAAAAAGGGGAAGCTTATTGTTACTTGATAAAGATCCACTGACTGGATTGAAACCGGTTGTATTCTGTGTTTTTAATATGTACGGCCACTTTATTAGATACATCTACCTAGTAGCGTGTTGGGACTCTTTTATCCATCAAAACAGCTTGAATTTGTGGAGACATGGATTCTACAAGATGCTGAAAACGCTGTTGAGGTATTGTGTACCATGGAGACATGACTGTGTCACGCAGTTCCTGGAAATTTGATGGAGATGTAGGCATGGAGCGAACAGCCCATCCCACAAATTTTCAATCGGGCTGAGATCCAGGAACTGAGCGGGCCACTGCAGCAAAAAAAAGGCATCGTCATGTTTCTGAGACCATCCCGTGGTGATGTGGGCTTTCTGCACCGGCGCATTATACTCCAGCCATTTGCATAAGGATAAACTGTTGGCATGTAGTGTTTGGTCAGCTACAGTGCTTAGGTACACTCCAGCATCCTGACGTGCCTCCAGTGGATCCAACTTGTCATCCCCCATACCACGACAGTGCCCCCCCCCCCCGACTTGATGAGTTGTTGTGAGATACAGCATTTGTACGCACAGCAGAGGTGTACCTGACAAATTGGCCGGACAATCTATATTTTTAATTGAATATTGAGTGCTGGCATAAGATATTTCAAAGCACCTAATTTATTGCACAATAATATTTAACAAAACAAGGTTGCATGTTCTTTGGAGACTGTTTAAAAAACTAATCTTGTTTCCTACTTTATGGGTTTCCTGCAAATGTCAGTAATGTGAAATATGTGAAACCCATATCTGCTCCTTCTTGTTTTTTAAATAATTTATATTCGAAGTTTTAGTAATAAAATAAAGTATTATTTGAAATTTAATTATTTATAGTTGTAGTGTTATTCAATTTCCCTCAAATAAAATTTATTAAGTAATTACAATTATTATCTAAAACGATTTTAAAATTGATAGATATCGAACGGAGTCAAAAGAGGAAAACACGTTGTATAAATTATAATTCCATTATAGAATTTGATTTTAATCTAAATTCAAGAAAAATAAGCAATGAGACTTTTATGTTGATCCTTGATTTTCCATATTTTCTTTTGGAGATCGCAACGTAGAAATTACACAATATTTGTAAGTGGGTCTTAATTTCTGTACCAGCATATAATAAGGCCCATAGTAAAAATATACCTAAAAATCCATCTGGAGAATAATCACGTCACATGAGTCAAGTCACTTTTATCTTACAGATTACAATCTGAAAAATATTTTTTGATAAGAAATAAGCTTTGGTGGTGGTGGTAAGTACGGAACGCACCGAAGTGCGAGCTTTGTAATCGAAGCATCCGGTTCCAGGGAGCTCTAGTGTTGCCATGATGGTGACCCTCTAGAAGACTCCGGAGAAATTCTATGGAAAAATACTGAGGTGGTTTCCCATTGCCTTTCTCAGGACGCCATTCAGGAATGACGTCAGACCGAAAAGAAAGTGAAGAATAGGTTCACAAACACAAAAAAGGAAATTTAAACAGCCAAGCCAATGCCAGGAATCGAACCCGGGTGCCGACACAATGCCCGCACGGCAGACCGCCGCCAAGACCGCTCGGCCACCCCGGCATGGCAATCAGCTTTACGAAAAGTAAAAATAAAAAATTTCAAAATTTTGTTTTGTAAATTGAACTTTGAAAATTATTGATAAGATTCTGTTTTTCTAGCTTTCTTCACTTTAGTAACAGGCAATTTTTTTAAGTTCAATTTTCAAAACAAAACTTTGAATTTTTTTATTTTTACTTTTCGTAAAGCTTATTCTTTATCAAAAAATATTTTCTTCTAAATGACACATTTGATTAATTTGTATCATTCACAGAATGTTGATATGATTTATGAAAATCGATTTTTTTAAAACTCTCATTAAGAAGCTTAAAAAAGAAGGTTTTCATTATAAAAAGTAAAATAGCATTTTAAAAAAAAATTCTTAAACTGAAAGTTTCAAAGAGTTAAAACGAATTTTTTGATAAATTAATGTCAGATTAGTCAGTTTAACAGATAAGTCAGTTTAAGTAACAAAATAATTCTTCCTTTACGGTTAGTTAGTCCAACACATTGCTCATGTACCCACATCCAACACTTCGAATTGTATTTCAAATACGATTTATAGGTATTGCATTTAACATTTCTGAAAGTATCTTTTGTTCAAACAGTAGAACACGTCGAAAATTTAACTGAGATTAATCTTCACAAGCAATTTCACCTAGCAAAAAAAAAAGCAAACAAGCAAACAAACAAGAACTGGGAAACTAATATTAGTTAGTAGATGATATTGAGGGCATGCGGCCGAATGCATCTGACTCCACAAGCTCTCAGGAGAATAATTACTTGATTAGAAGGAAACTGCATCTCTAGATGTTCAACTCAGACGAGGACGCAAACCTATTACTTCATATGTCATTAAAGATGTTACCATAGCTACTGTTGAATAGTCAATGAAAAATATTGCAGGCTCTAGTTGTGCACATCGAGTGTCACGGTAATTGTAAGTATCTGATGCAATAGTGTGGAAGTTATCAAGAAAGTTGGTGCATTTTTAACCGTACAAAAATCAGTCACAACCACCAAGCAGGGATATGTGAGTTGACGTTTGCATTGACATTTCCCCCTGGTCAGATGGAAGTGCATGACTCGCTATCTAGACAGCTCTTATGGAGTGCAAGCCACATTTTCAACTTGAGTGATATCCGTAACTGTGGTATTTAGAATGCGACAACTGTCGCACAATCCTCATGTTTTCCAGCAGTTTTCACTGCATTCGCATAAAGCTATGTGTAGATTCACATGTGTAATATATGTATGTATTCTCATGGTTTATATAAATGAGAAAATTAAATCTGGTGTCAAATGTCGATTGAATAAAAAACGATTGTTAATTCAGTCATTTGATAATGCAGTAACAAAAATATAACAACAACGATAACATCGATTGTTCCGAGTTCGGAGCATTGCAATAATAAAATGCGATTATAAGAAAGTGAGCGATACTAATTCAATAAAGAGGCTGACAGAGGAGTGATGTTGTGTTGTTGGAAAGAAGGACGGAATGTTAACTCCAAAGAGAAGATGCTGATGAGATTGGATCCAGAAGAATGAAGAATCCAATAAGATGAGTAGTATTACGTCCTGCCGAAAAGGGGATTCCGGTCTTGTCAAGTTGCTGAATTAGCAACTGGACACTGGTGAAATGTTGGTAAAAAAAAAAGAAATATATTTTGTTTTGATAATTATTATTATATTATATATGTGGGTTTTTTTGGTGATTGAAGTGATTTTGAAATTTTGTATTTTCTTGTATTTTGTTATAATATATTATTTTTTAAGAATTTAAATTGATTTAGAACAGAATTTGTGAAAGAGAAGAAACTATGAGAAACGAATCTGTTTTTACCGTGTTGATTGATCACGTGTTTCGTGTTCTCGTGGGAACGGGGAATCTTAGTGAAATACACACTGGGGAAAATGTTCGGGTCAGGTGATAGTTTTATTGTATTCCCATTGGCTAATTAAAAAGTGAAACTTATGCTTTTGGAGCGAAAGAAAAAGGAGGCGTGACGGGACCTGGTGAAAAGTTAGTTAGCAAAAAAGAGAGTTTGAGTGCGGACGCCTGCCCGGGCGAGTCCCGCTAGGGACGGCTGGAGAAGGCGGGTTGCAGTAGCAGGAGAGATACAAAAAAAGCAACAATCGTTGGTGGAAGCTGGTCCAAATCGTCTACAAGGGCACTCGAAAAAGGGCGGGACTCCCTCAACCGCTAGGGACAAGATCTGGAAGCCATGTTAGAGAATAGGTTGCGGCCGACCAAAGAAACGAGCAGGACGAAAGACGATAGGAACCAAAGTGGGGCAGAGACGACATCATTTTGTAAGTAAAATTTTAAGATTTATGGAAGACCGCCTCGACGAATTAAAGCTGAAGACTCGTACGGTTCTGGTGATGGCGGAACCAAAAATGAAAAAGAATAACCAAAAACAGCTAATGATTTCAGCACGTCAAATTTGTATATGTATTTTTTTCTCTAATTTAATCCTTTATAAGCTAAGCGTTTGCTGGCGTGGATTGAATGGCTGGCCTTTTCATTTTTTAATTTATAAACTGTTGTTTTTAATATGGAGGTTCATTATCTGGTTTACTTTTGTTTTCTTTATATATTTCTTGAGATCATGAGCTGTAGATAGTGAGCGATTCAGCTGATGGTGGTGAGGAAATCAGAAACAGCTGCTATGGATTTTCGGAATCAACAAAAAAAACAAAACAGCTCATGGACCCTTACTTACTTGCATGTATGCTTTATATAGTGATATCAATACAGTAGTGGCATTTAATGGGTTAAATAAAGACGCAAAACTTTCTGAGCGGAATTTTTTGAAATTACATAATTAGGGTAAAAGAATGAAGCTGCATTTTCTAACATTTAGTTAAAAGTTTCCATTTAAAATCTTCAGAAACTTTTTCACTTACTTCTCATCAAATTTACTAAAATTTAAGAATTAGTCTACGCTGATTCATAAATCTTATTTGTCTTGACGTCTTGGTCCAAAAAAGATGTAAATCACTGGTTGCCAGGTCAAAGCTGAAGAGAGGACGGTCCAATACTTTATAATGGTAGCGCTGTAGCAACTCACGCATGTGGTTGGCTGATTGTGACCTAGCTTTATTAAAGAAATGCACCACACAAAGCCTGTTTCCGTGACATTACGTTAACACAGTAAATCTCGACAATTTGGCGATGAATTTAAGCTGGTGAAGTGCCCTTTGAATGCAGAAATCTGACCCAACTCATTCTTTTTTTTGCACCTCAAAGTTGATCATGTTTCCGTCAACCCCGCTATGTTAAACTAATGTTGAATAAGTTTGACTGATATGAGGCGCCATCTAATGAGAGTTACGGGAAGCAATAATCTATATGCTCTGGTCTGGCGGAAATTTAAAATGAAATAGTTACATAAGTGAGATGTTTTATTTCTATATTTAATGAATCGTTCTCATTTGAGTTAAATCGCACTCCGATTCAGATTCACTCAATGTTTCGTTTCGGTGCCTCGAATCGTCTTCAAGAGAAGGTTATCATTACATTATACTGGGCATATTTATGTTATTATTGTCCTCCAAATGAGAGTTGGCCGCCCTGTTTTTGTGAGATCTTCGCATGTATGATCGATTAGTCTGGTCAGGCACTTCCGTCTTATTTTATGGCAGGACGCCGCCATTACGGTAATCGCTTGTTACTTTGCAAAAGAGCATTGTGTTTATAAATAATATATATTTATTTATTTATATAAATACTTATTGTTAGCAACTGGTATTGAAATAATGCTAAATAGTCGAGAGAAGTTTTAATTTGGCGTTATCAACATGTCTTTCTCAGTGAAAACAGACGACGGCGTCCATTGTGACAGGAAAACATAATTGATCAGCTACCGGAAGGGCTGCGCAGTTGAAACTTCCGCCGGCCAACTTTCATTTGGAGGACAATAGTGTGTATGATAACTTGTTTTCGAGGCCTGCTTCTCCCCGACATGGCGAGCACACTGATTTAACGAGAAGGGAGAGGCAGGATGAGTCTTTGGAGATATATTTTTAATTGCTTGGGGAAACTTCTGGTTAAAAGCAAAGCAGCGTATACATCTTTCGAATATCATGGATGAGAACTCCTTGAAGTTTTCTTTCCCTTTCACCGCGATTCTCACTTGTGTGTCCTTCCATTGTTTCTTTAATTGCTTTATCTCGTTAGACGTAGAGATTCGTCTCTGATCCGATCTCCCAAAGTCTGGGACAGGTGAACATGACTGTCCAATAGAGGTCATACGATAAAAGGGGAAAGCACAGTGGCAGGAGGTTTATCTCCACGAACCTTCAACGGTGTGTATGTGTCTTATGAGGAGAAACCAATTGACGTATTTCTTTAAACTCTAAAAAAAAGGGGGGGGGGGGGAAGAGGTGGGAAGAGAAAAAAAGGGAAAATTTTTTTAAAAAAAAAAAAAAAAAAGGGGGGGGGGGAGAAGGAGTGTAAGAGTAATAACGGAAAAGTTTTTTTAAAATAAAAATAAATAAATACAAATAAATAAATATTTGAAGTTGAATGTAAATTATTAATAATAATAATAATAATAATAATAATAATAATAATAATAATAGTGTAATACGTAATTATAATGATAATAATAAGATAAATGACAAAAAAAATAAAAATAAAACATCACCATTGGCTTGTAGGAAAACAATAGTTATATAAATTTAGATGAGAATTGAAAAGAAATTGGTAGCATCCAATGAATGAATTCTTCTACCTATGCTTATGAGTACATATGGGAGATAAAATGGTCAAAACAGTAAATGATGTGGAAATCACTTGAAATGCTTTGCGACAACAACTCCTCTGGAAGTTCATTTGTTTGCCAATGTTGTGCTGAGAAGGCTATGATGGAAATAGTATTTGATGTGCAATGTTCTGAATGATTGAGGTTTTCGCTCCAACGAACAGTGGGATCATTTTTAACAAAGCAATCATTTGTGAGACTATAAAAATTATTTTAACGTTAATGAAGAAGTGAAAAGGAAATAACAAAGCAAAAGATCCAAAATTAGTCCATAATGCCAATATGAATGTATGTACAGAAACAATGTATATATTGAGGTACTGGTTTTGCAGTAGAGGCTTAAATAAGTAACTGAATAAATAAATTTGTAAATAGCCCCTTAACGTTTTCTAACGTATAATAGTATTTTAATATTCATTCGTTGGATTCTATCAATTTCTTTTCAAATCCAATTTCAATTTATTTATCTAATGTTTTCCTACAAGCCTATAGCTCTTTTTTTTTTTGTTAATATGTTTTTATTATCATCATTATTACATATTACGCTACTATTATTTATTATTATTATGCATTATCGTATATTCAATTTCAATTCCTTCTTAATTTATTTATTTTTATTTTTATAAAAAAAACTTTTACTGGTTCCTCTTCTCAGACTTTTCCTCTTCAGGGTTTTTCCCCTTTGGATTTTAAAATAACATATAAACAAACTTATTTTTAACCAAAGCATCTACCCGCAATTAAAACGTGTCTCCAAGGATTCTTCCTTCCTAAACCTTTTCTATCCCATCCCTTCCCGTTATATCTTGTGCTCGCTTTCGTTTTGGTGAAGCAGAACACGAAAACAAATATCTAAGACACTGACAACAGCAATGCGCCAAACTTAATGCAATGATAAAAATTTGAAGAAAAGTTGAAATATGAGTGAACCTCGCCCAGAGTGCAAAAATCCCTCTTAAAAGATGTCAAGTTATACAAGAGTATTACCAATTAACATGGCCCACTCCTCCTTCAGAACCAAATTATTTTGGAATTTCTGAAAATTTGGGTAAATCATTGAACAGAAGAACTGAATGTCAGGTAACACTAGATCGATGCTTTATGATAACATGAAAAATAATCATTGTTGTCTGATAATAATTGTTGTCTGTCAGTAATGGATGGATGCTTAATGATCGGAAGATGATAACAGAGAACTGTAATTGTTGACTGATAGTAATAATCTCTGTCAGTAATAGCTGAATAATTAATGATAGGTAAAAAAGAAAAAAAATTTCACGTTCTATGAGAATTAGTGAATAAAGAAATGTAAACTCAGCACTTAAATAAAAAGAGGAATTTGCCTTTCTGATTCGATTACGAGAAGGAATTGGGAACGGCCGTTTCGTCCTACTACGGACTCATCAGCCCAATCCCCGCCTTCCCTTAGCAGAATCAGAAGTTAATTTCCTCTTTTATTCAAGTGCTGAGTTTCATTTTCTTCATTCAATTAATGATAGGTATTGAAGATATATTCTTGTGCGTTGTAATTATTTTAGGACAGGAAAGCAATTTATATTTTCCGAAACACAGAATTTCGTGACTATTTTCATTCTAACCTAGTAAACTCGTACTGAGGTGTCAACATCATCTATTTGTTAACTAAAACCAAGGGGCGACGCAAAGTGCGATTCTTTATTTATTTATTTTTTGTTATTTTTTATTTATTTATTCACTCAGAATAAGATGCATTAAGAAAACGTAATTTGAGACGGTAAGTTCTAAATTAAATGTGATGTAGATTTATCACTCTTTGGAAAAAAAAATATATGTATGTTGTATTTAATTACAGAAACTACAAAATCTTCTGTATTAACGAATTTAATTAAAATGACTTCAATTCGCTCAAACTTGATATATTAGTTAAATGAGTTCTATCTTAATGTTAGATATCGGACTGGAAAAGATATTAAAATGTAAAAGCAAAAAAAAATCAATTCTTTATTTTATCTTTAGTCTTAGGAAGTAAATGTTCAGTATTTCTTGAGAAACCGTACATCATTAGCAATTAGCGAAAACATTAGCATTGGAAATTTAGCGTTTCAATTATACTGAGGATTGAAATACTGAGTGAAAATCACCCGAGTGCGAAAATCCCTCATACAAGATATCAAGATATACAAAAATATTACCAATTATCATCAGAACCAAATTATTTTTGAATTTCTGAAAATTTCGGATAAATCCTTGAACTGATGAACTGAATGTCAGATAATACTAGATCGATCCTTTATGATAAAAAAAAAATAGTGATTGTTGTCACTATTGATTGTTGTCGGTCAGTAATGGATGAATACTTAATGATGGATTATTGATAACATGGAGAACTGTAATTATTATCTGATAGCAATATTCTTTGTCATTAAAAGCTGAATAATTAATGATAGATAGAACATATATTCTTGTTTGGATCAATTCTTTCAGGACAGGAAATCAATTTATATTTTCCTAAAAAACAGAATTTCGTGACTATTTTCATTCTAACTTAGTAAGCTTGTACTGTGATGACAACAGCATCGCAATAAAACCAAGGGGCAATTCAACGTGCGATTCCTCATTTATTTCTATTTGTTCATATTTTTTACCTATTACTCAGAATAGGATGCATTAAGAAAACGTAATTTCAAAAGGTAAGTTCTAAATTAAATGTGATGTTGATTTATCATTGTTTTCGATAGATAAATTACATTTTATTGAATTACATAAACTACAAAAATTTCTGTATTAACGAATATAACGAATAAAATGATTTCATTTCGCCCAAACGTGAAATATCAGTTGTAAAAAGTTCTACCCCAATCTTATACATCTCTTAATTGCAGCTAGGAAAGGTATTAAAATGTAAAAACTAAAAAAAAAATCAATTCTTTACTTTATCTTTAGCCTGAGAAAGTAAATGTTCAGTATTTCTTTCTAAACTTTATATCACTGGGAACTAGCGAAAACTTTATCGTTCGAAATTTAGCGTTTCAAAAGGCAAAATTAATGTTGATATAGATTTTATTTTGTACATTTATAGATAGACCTTCAATGTTCTATTACTGAAGAGAAACTTAAAATTCAATTTAGAATATCGAATTTCCGAAGTTTTATTTCTCTTGTTCATTTGTTAATTTTAGGGCGGAGGGGAAGCTTAATTCCAATCCATCAACGCTGACTTTTGTAGGCTTATTGTACAGAATTTAGTGTTTTAAAAAGAAACATATTCATCGTTTGTTATCGTTTCATTCTCTTCCATGTGAGAATGAATTTTTCATTTTCTTAATTTGGTCCTTACATCCGTACGTGTCTGTCCACCCTTTAACAACTCCGGAACGGAAAGTCGGGTCGACAAACAGGTTTCGCCATTGTGAAATGGGATATTTTCAGGGACAATTGCCCTCCCCCCATGTTCGATGGTATTGGCATTGTTTTTATTTGATTTATGATATTAGCTTAAATATCAGAAATGCAACCATCTCATTTCAGTTGTCAGCTATATCGTGATCAATAACTTACTATTTTTTTTTTCTTGTTCTTCTAATGTTCTTTTTATTTTTTTCCTAACATTATTGTTATTTTTCTTCCTTTTTCTTCCTTTTAATGTACATTCCTTTTTTATTATCATTTTTATTTTTTTTTATTGTTATGGGTCGCCCTTAAATTTATGCTTTAGAACAAAATTACATTCACTTGTTTCTACTATTGTATACTATCACGTTAATTTTTTGTTTTGTTTGGAAATTACATGAATAGTATTTTTACTAATATAAACATTATATTAGGATAAATTAGGATTAAATGCCTTAAATTTGCTGAAAATATAAAATCATTTCCCTATAATAACATTTTAAATATGAAAACAAAGCACACTAGAGACATTGATCTCTGAATTTAAAGGGAGAGATATATCAGAAATTAATAAATCTAGGAAGAGAGAACTTAATAAGTACGTTTTCATTTTTTAACATTAATTCAATTGGAAATGTTCTCAACTGTAAAACTTCCTAGTTAAATATTAAGAAAGTCTCCAATTGCCTTTATTTATGGTAATAAATAACTTACGAATATTAAAACCATTTTACAATTAAGGAATCCAAAGCTATAGAAATGTGCTTTCTTTATTGAGTTCAGTTGATAATAGACAGTTTCTTTCAATTTCATTTTTTTAAGTTCTTAGAATTTTCATTGCTTTAAAATATTAGTAAGTAGTAAAAAAAAGTTCAATGTCACCTCCATTGTTATCAACAACGTTTTCATTCTCAAAACGGCATTTTCTATCTCATAACACAATACATCTGATAGAATTGCTAGAACATAATATCTAACACTGTCCTTCATTATGACATCCTTCACGATGCACTTGGTTCTTCAAAAAAAAAAAAAAAAAAAAACTACATATAAAACTGATATGGGGTGAGGTTGATTGGGAGGGTCAGGTTATCTGGAAATAACGGCTGATAATCAGCTCATTTGGACTAGCTGCCAAAGTTCCACGGTCAAGTGATATCAACGTGTCCTTGGCGCCAGGAATTAAACCTCAAATGTTATAAGAAT
Organism: Thereuonema tuberculata; assembly: GCA_023159025.1. Lineage (NCBI taxonomy): Eukaryota > Metazoa > Arthropoda > Chilopoda > Scutigeromorpha > Scutigeridae > Thereuonema > Thereuonema tuberculata. The sequence goes on along the minus strand of JAFIDM010010028.1, from coordinate 66,537,477 downwards.
TTCCTCACCCCATGTGACTTCTCGTTTTGGGGTTATTTGAGGAATCAGATGTATCATGAAAAATGCCAAAATCTATCAGATCTAAAGGACAGCATTAGAAGTCATGTTCTAACAATTTCAGGAATGTTTTGGATTCCCGGTAGAGAATGTCATTTCGCGAATGGAAAACATTGTTGACAATGGAAGATACATTGAACTTTTGTAACGCTGTTAGTAGAGAAACAAATTTAGTAACGAAAAGCTTCTTCTTCTTCCTTCTTAGCCTGGTTCAGTCCACTGCAAGACATAGGCCTCCCCCAATTTCCGCCACCTTCTTCTATCTTTTGTCTCTATCTTCTATCGTTTTCGTTTGTTTTTTTACAAACGAAAAGCTAGTGGCATTTAATTGGTTAAAAGTTGACATCAGACGTTCTGAGCAGAACTAGATGATTAGCATACTAATTAAGATATTTTGCAAAACATAGTCAAAAGTTTTCATTTTAAAACTTCTAGGAAACTAACTTCGCATGAAACTCACTAAACTATAATAATTATTTTATTCTGAAATCTTATATTTCTTTGACATTATTAATTTTTTTGTTATTATTAGAAAGATATGGTCCCACTGTGTAAATGTAATTCTGCAAAAATCATTTTTTGAATATGTTTAAGAGGATGACTTTTTTTTTCGCTTCCGATTATTATTTTAAAATATTACTTTTCAAGAAGTTACCTTTGTTTGAAGCTGTGAATTTTAGAATTAATAATTTCACTGAAAATTGTAATTTTAATAATTATTTGTTTTATTTATAATTATTTCTGTAAATTATATTATAATTTATTTTTAATTACCTTATGTTGTTTGAAGAGCTTATTAGTTTTATTCTTCTTTTCGTGGAGCTCTGTAGATTCTTGTGTTTTTCAAATTAAAAATAAATTATTTAAAAGACAAAGATCGTGAATTTCAGATAACACTAGATAGATGATTGATAATAACACGGAGAACAATAATTGTTCCACTAAGCAATTTGATGTGCATAAAATGTAATTAAAATAATTATAAAATATAATAAGGCCAACACGCAAGAGTAAAAAAATAACACATTAAAAGGATTAAAGCACTACAGTTTCATCTCGCCTGCGAGGCGTAAACATTTTATTTCTAACAGGATGACAGCGGTTTATATATGGAAATGAACCAATGGAAAAGCTGGAAAGTGGTGTGACATGAGCCAGCCTGACGTCAGAAGTTTAGCAGAGAACTTCGGAATAATGGTGACAGAAAACCATCGGTGGACTGAAGCTAAAGTCGCTTCAAATGAATCAAGAAGAGGAACAAAAAAAAACGGAACGGAGCAGCAAGGCCTCATACTTACATACTCTATACGTAATTTAACCCAGAAATTAACCACAATCTCCCAGATCTCTCTCTTTCCTTGAAAACCGTACTAATAACACCGACATGGTGTCGTTATAACAATAATCGTTGTGTGATTCAATTCTTTCATATAGAAAATAAGAGGGAAAGAAAATAACTCAACCTACATTTTCTGAAACAACATAAAAAAAAGAATCCATGACTCCCCTTCTTGTCTAATAGTCTTGTTCTGTATCATTTTCCCTCCAATAAAAGAAGACTTCAAATCAATAATCCAGGCGCGGCTTAATGAGTGCTTTTTTTTGCTTTTATTACCTTTAATAATGTTTGAATTTCTGAATTGAATGCTCCTATACATTATTGAAGGTAAAAAAAAACATAAAAAGTTTTTATTAAGATAATAAAAACATAAAAAAAGTTTTATTACCTTTAATAATGTTTGAATTTCTGAATTGAATGCTCCTATACATTATTAAAGGTAATAAAAATATAAAAAGTTTTTATTCCGATCAATAATGTGTGAATTTCCGAATTGAATGCTATTAACCATTATTAAAGTTAAAAAAAAAATAAAAAGTTTTTGTTACCTTTAATAATGTTTGAATTTCTGAATTACAATAATTTCATTCAGAAATGGTCCTGGATCTAATGAGTACAGAATAGGAAGTATTAAGAAATGAAAGCTTGAGAAGATAAGCTTTACTAGTGTTTTGTAAATATAGATTTTTCTACTTGGATACAGAGACTACCAAAAAGTTCTATTTGAAAGAATTTCCTTGAAATGACATCAAGTCGCTCTATTTTGAAATAGAAATAAAATAAAATCCTAAATTTGAATTTCGTTTTTATTATTTTTTCAGTTCTATCGTGCTCTTACACATCTCTAATTTTAGGTAGAAAAAGTATGGGAAATGTCAAAAATTAAGAAAATCTATTCATTACTGTATCTTTGGTTTGAGAAAGTGAATAATTCTTGATAAACAAAATACCCAACGATATATCCAGTGAAAATCAACGAAAACTACTTTTCTAAATTTAGTGTTTCAAAAAGCAATATTGAGTTTGATGTAGATTTTATTTTCTACGTAAATAAATAGATTTTCCATTTTCAGTTACTTTAGACTGATAAAGGAAAGTAGACCAGTATCTACAAAGCAGATGTTTGGTCTCCCAGACAGACAACAAATCACAAACAAAGAAAAAAAAACAGACAGGAAGGAAAAATTTTTAAAAAAAGCATATCACATTCCGCACAACTAACAAGGAGGAGTATGAAACGGTCGGCAGGGACCCACCCCGAACAGCTCCAAGGACCGCCAAAGGCCCTATCCAAGGAGCCAGGTACAGTTCGGGTCCCACCCTCCCCATTGACCCCCTAAATGGGCCGTGCGGAATTTGGAGAAAACAAAAAAACATAAAAAAAAATCCTCCCAATAATCCTTATAAACACCAAAAACAAAAAAAATTCCTTCATAACTAAAAACTCAAACAAACAACACAAATGTTCCCAGTTAAAAACAGAACAGAAGGAGAAGGCTTCGCGCTCGGCGGCCACTACCGAGCGACTGAAAAAAAATCATTAGTGTTAGCCAGATCCCCAAATGTAAAATTCTGTATCTGTGTAAAAATAAAGACAGAGAAACAAGACACACAACAAATTAAACACTTAACATTACTCCATAAGTTAAAAAATATACAAATACCCAAATGTTAAAATAAATCCATAATTATTTAAAAGTGCGAAATTAAAAAATAAAATGTTAAAGCTAAGATTAAAGATATTTACAAAGTAAAAAAAAAGGAGGACAAAAAAAAAATTCCCAGTGCAAAAAAGAACCAAATAAGTTAAACGGGGCAATTCAAACGATGAGCAAAATTTAAAAACAACTGATAACAATCCACTATCCTGTTGCAAGGACAGGGGAATGGGATACCCCTCTTAGCAAACAACATTTTGAAATGGTTCCTAAGTCTCGAACGACCAGGATCCGGACAACGCCATAAGACATGGTCCGGATCCTCGTCCTCAGAAAGAAAACAAAGTCCGCACTGGGATGTGTCTCCCAGGTTAAATCTAAAAAGGTAAGAATTAAATGCCCCATGCCCGGTTAAAAATTGGTTAGCGATGAAGTCCGAAAAGAGTACTCCGTCATTAACTCTGTTGATAAATCTAAAAAGTGGCCTACCCTTACAAGAATTGTTCCACTGTCCCTGCCAAATGGAAATTTGATCCTGATATCTAATACCGTGAGAGAAAGACCGCGGCGACAGGGAAAGGAGATATCATCCAACGAGGAAGCTCGCTTAGCCTCCCTGTCAGCCTCTTCATTACCACATATGCCAATGTGAGCCTTGACCCAAAATAACTGTATCGCAACACTGTTATTTAAAAGTTCCCTGATATTTACATGAGTATCTCTGATCATTTTGTTTGAATAGGAGCAATTAGAAATTGCTCTCAGGGCAGCTTGAGAATCAGAGATAATTGCGATACTTAGGTGTTTCTTGCACCATAGGTCAAGACACACATTGACGGCATAAGAAATGGCTCCTGACTCCGCCTGAAAAACAGACGAATCGTCAGGGAGACGTTGCCGATAGATATCTAAAGTTTTATTATGAGTATCTTTAAAGACTACAGAGAAGCCAACGCGGCCCTCACCCTTAGAACCATCAGTGAAAATTTTTATATTAAATGAGAGTTCATTATCTCCCCACATTTTAATAGCTAATGGGTTAATAAAAGCAGGGTGAACCCAAAAAGAAGGAGTTACTCTCTGTTCATAATTTTCACTGTGAATTCGATTATAATGAAAAAATAACTGTTGTGCTTGAATCCACATGGGAACAATACCACATAGGACGTATAAGGCTTCAGTCGAAACCGTCCTATATGTTCGGGCTATAGCTATTAGAAATGGTCTCACAATAGTGTCTAAATTTCTCTTAAGAATAGATTTATTAGCAGAGTCGCCCCAAACTTCGGCCGCATAGAGAATTTTTGACTTAATGGTCGAATTGAAGATTAATTTCCTAATCTTCGAAGCCATCCCTCCATTTTTAGGAGCAATAAACATGAGCCTGTGAGCATTAACTGCAATCTTTTTTCTAATAGCACTTAAATGATCCGTCCATGTAAGATTCGAGCTAAATGTTACCCAGAAGTATTTCAAATTATCAAAAAATTTAATTTTGCCATTCGAAACCTTTAAGAGGGGTCTCTTGCTAACATTCCTGCATGGACAGAACAGTGCTGCCGTTTTCTTTTTGTTAATTGAAAGTTTATCATCATGTGCCCACAGGCTCAAGATTGGCCAGAAAGAATCCCATAAAATTTCAATTTTTCTAATGGAAGGGGCACTTATGACAACTACCATGTCATCGGCAAAAGACTGTAAGTCGATGGCACTCTCTGGATCATTATCTCTCTGCCACGAGGTAAATCGAGAGAAAAGATCTTCCATGATAGTGAGCCACAGGGTAGGTCCCAAATTACTACCCTGTGGACAGCCCTTAAAAACATAACGGGAAGAGGAACCCAAAATAACTCTCCTGTTAGAAAAAAAGGAAGAGATAATGTAGTATAAGTTACTAGGGCATTTAATACTCCTTAAAAAATTCAAAACCATCGGGTGCCAAGCATTATTAAATGCATTGGTAATATCTATAGAAACCACAGCAACATTGTGTCCTAGTGATTTATGCCGACGGACAGCAGACAGTAGAGACCTCACTGCCATTATAGTACTGTGGTTTCTACGAAATCCAAATTGTTTATCAGACAGACAGCCTTTAATTTCCATAAAATGATACAGTCTATTATTAATAAACTTATCAAAAATTTTGCCGATGACAGGCAAAAGGCAGATGGGTCTCATACGACCGTCCCCTTTGGGGATTAAAACTACTTTAGCCACTTTCCATACTTTTGGGAAGACCCCGCATTTTAAACACTTATTAATTAGTGAGACCCATTCGTTACCGTAAACCTGAAAGATGAAGGGAAGAGCGCGGGCAGGAATCAGATCAATACCCGAAGAGGACTCTAAATTGAGACTATTAATTATATGAAAAAGTTCGTGATACTCAATACTGAAATCCTCTGCTTCACAAAGATAAGGTATCGTCTGATTATACCTGATACAATGGCAACATCGTCATCTTCCTCGACAATATCGTCGGGAAAGTATTCAGTGAGAAGAGCCTGATTTGACTCATTCTCAGAGGAAGTCCAATTGACATCATTCGTTTTGACCTTATTTGCACAAGCATACTTCTTGTTTTTATTGGTCAAAATTTTGAAAGGAAAGCTAAAGGGATTTTGGTTGGCTTCCCTTTCACAATAATCCTTCCAAGAATTCCATTTAGCGTGTCTTAAAGATTGACGATACTTTGCCCTGGCCTCCCTCCATCTTTCTTCTATAGCCAGTTTCCCATGTGGATCCTTACATCTCAGATATCTCTTCCACCATGCTCTGGCTTTGGCCCTCAATTCTCTCAGCGTTGGTGACCACCAGCGGGGCCCAACTTTTTTTTTAAAAGAGGTTTTGCGAAAAGGAATGGCCCTATCACAGGCCTCTTTACAAATATTTTGAAAAATAAGTGCAGCATTTTCGCAATCCATGATATTAATAGAATTAATCACGTAATTCAATTTACTAGAGAGGAAATCAGTAAAGACTTTCCAATTGGCAGCCTTTAGGCAATAAGCCCATCGCAAAGGAACCGAATCCGAATCCAGTTCAAAGGAAATAATGCGGTGGTCACTTCCACAATCTTCCTCGGAAACGTTCTAATTAGAGACTGTCAGTCCCCTCGAAAGGGTGAGATCTATCCAACTTCTGCCATTGGTAGAACAGAAAGTTGGAATAGATTCGTTGTCATTACAAATAACAACATTGTTTTTGTTAACCCAATCAATTAATTCATTACCTCTCTCATCACTGATGTTGTCACCCCATATCAAGTTACGAGCATTAAAATCGCCCAAAATTAAAACATGAGAATATAATTTTATAATGTCTTCTTGAATAACAGAGTAGTAAAATTCTCAAATTTATGGGCGTAGAGACTAACAACCGCAATGGACCTAGTGTTCGTTTTAAAAACAATAACCACTAAATCTTTTGTTAAAAATTGACTAATGACGAGAGGGTTGAACTTTTTATTGTTATAAACAATACAAGAACAAGGCCTCTCTGATTCATTATTACAAAAGATAATCGAATAGTGCTGATCAAAGGACGGAATTGTATTCCCTGAACAATAGGGCTCTTGGAGACATAAAAAATCAAAATTTTGGAGCAAAATTTGCAGCTCCGTCCAGCCTTTTCCCATATTAAACTGGCAAAATCTAATCATTGATAAGCAATAAGTTTTCTCATTGCCAGGTGGGCTCGTTTATAACAAACGCAAGCTTTACTGTCAGCACGATGATTATAATCCGAAAGACCAGATCTTGTACAGTTGGAACATTTAATAATTGAGGACTGACAGTCGCTAACACGGTGACTGTCTCCGCATTTGGAACAACTTAATGGATTTTTGCAGATGGCAGCTAAATGTCCAAACTGATTGCAGTTG
>JAFIDM010010028.1:66513164-66530137 GCA_023159025.1 Thereuonema tuberculata | reverse complement strand
CTTTTTATACTAATTATTTTATGCTTTTCAGTCAGTCTTAAAAATGTGGCATATTAAAAAAAATAATTTAAATATTAATTTTCTGCTTTTTAGTCTTCTGTGTAGGAATTTTTTTAATCAATTTTAAACATTTAAGACGAATTTAAGTTTTAAACATGATAAAATACCTATTAATGTTAAAAGAAAATGATGGAAAAATGCTGCCTTTGCAATGCACAGCAACTCAGCGCCATGCGGCCTTTTGCAGAAACATCAGACGACGCGTTCGACACCGACCTGTTATCCTAAGAATTAGGGTTCCCTAACGAGCAGACAGACAAGAAAGCGAGTTAATATTGCAATGATGACAATCGGAAAGTTAGTTTAAAATCAATTGCAAAATCTCTATCGAACAAACAAATCTCTATCGAAAAAAGCCAGCTAATAAAAACGGGTTAAAATAATTTGTTGAATATTGTTATAGAATCTAAAGACTAAACTAATTTGTTTTCTTAACTGAGTTTAGTTGATAATTCACAAGTTTCTTTGCAAGAAAAATATGATTAAGAAAAATTTTAGTTTCTAAAGATATTATTTTAAAATTTAATTTTTATAAATCCTAATGAAAATTCGTTTAATATTCAATGCTTCAAATTGAAATATCAGTAAAAAGTGAAAATAAAAAGTTCACTTTGTTGCAAAGTTTACTTGACTTAAAATAAAGAGACTTTTCGAAAGACTTTTAGATGGAGAGCACTTGTATTTATAAAGCAATTAGGGAAACTAATTAGGTTTTTAAATAATTTTTAAAAATTTAAAAATCAAAGCAAATATATTTTCATCATATAAATATTTCTTGCAAATGATTAAATGAATTTAATATTCAATGTCTTATTTGTTGAAAATTTTGATGATCCGAGTTTTTCTAAAATCCAACTTCCAAACCTTCAAAACTAATACATACTATAAAAAAAAGCTATTTTTTTAAAAAATTATGCATTCATGCACAAAAATTTATAACACAAAATGCATAAAATGGATTAGTAGGAGAGATAAATGTCCTTAACTTTAAAATTATGAACAGAATTGTTGCTGTAATTTGTGAATTCCTAGAATCACTGAAATTTATTTTGAATATTATCTGACGAATGCTAATATGATTCCAAATATCCATTGTTTTCAAAGCAAACTCGACAGGTTTAGGTAGGTCACTAACTTTAAGATACTATCTCAATATACGTTCTTAGACGATTGATGGGTTCCCAGCAGAGGAACCGCTTAGACTACATTTATATGAAGATTTAACGGATAGTGCACTTGATTTTCCTTCCATTCAAGACAGTACCATTGTCGTCAAAGGATTTTTCGTCAGCCATTGTCCACTATCCTGGTAATTATTTTTAATAGAAAAGGTTCCCGTGCTGGGATCTCATCAATAGCCTACGAAGGTCTGTCGGTATAATATCTACTGGATAGTATGTTATGTTATATTATGTTATGTTATGTTATGTTATGTTATGTAATGAATGTGGGTGGCAGAGAAGCCAAGCACTGCGACCAGAGGTCTATTGTACTATCCCACGGAAATATGGTCAGATAGAGAGAAAGACTGAGAAAGTATAGTGGGAGAAGTGCAGGGGAAACGGGAGAACCCCGAAAAAACCAGCCCAGCGCGGATCGTCCACCATCAAGAAACTCACATGAGAACCGAATCCGGTACTCAGAGGTGAGAGGCCGATGTCATAGCGATAGTAACTGATCCAATTTTGGATCAGATAATTTGTTTCTTGACAACTGCCATCTTAACAGAATGGATGGATTCACGTTAACAGTTAGTTTAAGTTCCCCTGCTTACCGTTTTTCAGAGGACCTTGTATTTAACAGATGATGGTGCAGAAGAGTCTGCAAGTTGTCTTTTGGAAGTCTTTGCTTGATTTCCACCACAGCTGTATTATTTGTTTGCCTGCGTATATGCAATTAATTTTTCGATGGCTGTTGTGAAGAAATATGCATTGGAAACGCTTCTAGGGAAAATTCGAAATTCAATGTTTTATTGGGCTGCGGGGGAGTTGGGGGAGATTTGCAAAATACTAATATCTGCTGTAATCAACATCCCGGGAGAACGGGGAAATAGAAAATCGCTACTCGCTAACCTCCCATCCCAAGTAGATGGGGTTCGTCTGGTGCCCCAAAGGAATCGTTCAGGGCACATCATCGTTTCTTACCCGTGCACTATTCATTCCTCGCCACAACAACTACCAACATATATTAAATGATGAAGAAATCTTTTCAAATGCTTTCGGCAATAACTTTCCTGCAATCCCATTTGTATGTCAGTGTTGTACTGAGAAGAGTTTCCAATGCAAAGTGATGGTGTATTTACGACCCTTCAATACAAAGGCCTAAATAAATGAGTTTCGCGAGTCAACCAATAATGATATCATTTTAAATAAAGCAATCCTTTATGAGAAAGTAAATTTCATGCTTATGATAAAACTGTGAAATGACTTGTTTTATGCAAATTTGTGGTTGTAAGATCTACCATGAAAGCCTTGTCAGAACAGATCATTAAGTGTTAGTACATTTAGAAATACTCTTCATTACCAATGACGTATTAAATTCTTGAGTTTTATCTATTCAACTAAAAAGATAGGTTTTCACTAACTGTGGGGTTTTTTTTTTCAAAAATTGTGGTCATAGCATTTCTGAGGATTAGTTTACAATCAGTTTGCTTTAATATTCATTTATATTTACTTTATTCAGATATAATTATTAAAAGTTAATAAAAGACTCAATAATAAAAGTTAGTACAAATTAAATTAACCTGCTGCAAATAACCTACGATGATAACAATAGGGAACTTTAAAAAAGTTCTATTTTTCGATGTTTCGAATTTTAAAATATATTAGAAACATAATATAAATTATTCTATGTAAAGAGTTATTTCCATTATAGTTAAAATATTTGAGACCAACACACAAGTACAGTTTAAAAACTATTTAACAATTTAAAAAAAAATACATCCGACTAGTTTCGGATTGCTGACGATCAGTTTATAAGTGACAAATTCAAGGATGCAGGCGGCTTATAGACAGGACATAACCAATGAAATAACAGAGCACATCTCATGAAGTAGAAACAGCTGACATCTGGAGTAGACCATAGGAACCCTCGGGCAAGGGAGCAACTTTGTTTGACCGAATTTTAGTCTCAACTTCATAATCCAGAAATGTTATCCATTGGTAGGGTATTTGTAAACAAATATAAAAACACACCTAAAAAAATTAATGCAAGTTAGTTAGTTAGTTAAAGTTAAAGTACCCCACGATAAGCCTACACAGGGCTTTGGGGGTCGCAGGAGATCAGGCTCCCAGCGTTCAGGTCCAATTTGGTAAGAAGTTGAGGTCGGGTGGTAAGCCCGCCCGCCTTTAACTCCCGGGAAAAAAACCCGGTATCTATTTTACAGAGGGCTGGGTAGATCCTAGGACTCGTTTGGAGATGAAAGGAGCTTGGAAAAATCTCCATCATCAGCCGAGGCCGGGAATCAAACCTTTCATCTCCAACCCTCAGCCAAGCAGCCTGACCACCTTTGCTACCGGGCCCATCATTAATGCTCGTACCCAACCAAATAAAATAAAATTAACAATAGGGATCAACAATGATACGGAGGAATAATATTTGCTTTATAGGTCATTTGATTCGTAAGCTATTGTTAAGGAGTGCTCATAATCTAAAATACGACCTTGATCTCTACCGTGTACTGCAGCTAATTAATTGAAATCACCATTCGCACAGCGGTCAAATGCTGTGTCATTCGATTCATAACAGGCTGTCTAGTTTTCCCAATATAACAACTGAATTCCTTTCCAACATAACGCATACACTGTACAGCGCCCCTAGGATTTCCTTGATGTGCATGAACCTTGTTGTTAATGGATTTAGCTAAAGTGGATATGATAGCTTAAGTTAATCTAATGTTATTGGCAACAAAAGCTTTCTTAACGCAGTAAAAATGTTGGGATGATATGGTATTGAAGCAAGCATTGTAGTGTGGTATATAGGTCGAATAGTGGGGTTTTGTATGTCCTGCAACGCTTTGACTATTTTTTCTAATGAACTGCAAGAAATAATTATTGGAAATCAAAATGTGGTAACACATCTAATTCTTTAAAAACCTCGTTTGAACTAGAAAGCTTGAATGCTCTACTAACTTAAGCCATCCTGACGATATTAATTTAAATGAAATGGGCATAATGAGCCGTAACCTAAAGTTAACTCACTAATAGTCGGTTTACGGTAAACTTCGGTAATAAATTGTGAACTTAACCTGGTAATGTATTCGTCCACAAAAGAAATTCTGTTATTGCATTCATTTTCAATTTTTAACTTAATATTGAGATTTATTTTGCTAAGATATCTGTAAATCCCATTTGGATTAAATTTTCTGTACAAAAAGAGAGATCGTCAATATGGCAATGGGATAGGTGAATTTGAAAATGATCAAATGACTGGAAAGCACTGTTCTTAGTTTACGACATGCATTACTTGGCTAATAATGCTGAGGCCGAAAGGCCCATCAAGAAACCCGTGAACTGTCTGCAATAAGCATCATTAAAATTAAACTATTGCAAATCATACAATATAAAGGACTTAATCTTTATCCAAGATATCATTCACTAAGAAATCCTTTCCAATATGGTATGTTGTTTAACTGAAGGTACTGTATTCATCATAATTTGTACTGTATTCATCATAACAGATCCATTGATTCACTTTGACATAGCAATCGGTCTCCAAAGACTTCTGCTCGTCATGTTATCGTTTAACTTTTCCATTATTTAATTTATCGACAATTCATATCTTTTCCCCCACCTACAAACGAAAAAGAAAGAAATTATCATTTTGGAAATTTTTTGACTGGTGTAACATCGATTTAATTTGTAATCCCCTCACTCACTCCCATTATTTCAGAAAAAGACTCAAGGTTTTTATTTGAATTGCGAAGATATCGTAACACTATCTCCTATTTCAATAAGAGTGAAGTCACACATTGGTATTTTAAACAAAAAAAGCACTAGTAATTTTGTAAAAGAATAATTTGTAAATTGCCATTATGGTTTTCGAAGTTTCCTAGATTTTAAATATTTACATTGTTGACTAAAATCCCTTTCGCATTTAAGGAAACATTTGTTTTTGTGCTAATTATAAGCTTTTTTTATTTTCAGGCATATATTCAGATAACATTGAAGTTAAAGAACATCAATAGACGAACAATTGAAAAACAATGTGATTATCTATAGCAATAACGAGGCTACTATTCTTGACAAACATGCGTATGCTGATCCGAATGAGAAATTGATGTTTCACGTTAAGGAAATGCGCCAAAAACATATCAGGGAAGTAATGCTATTTACCTTAATATATTTATGTTAATATATTTTTGAAAGAATTTCAAAAATCTGTTTAATTGGTGACATTCGAGAAATGCGGAATTATTTTTTTGTTGCTCAATTTTGTCAGTTTTAGAAATCATTCAGATTTTATTAGAAAGTACCTACATGAAGCATTGAATTTGCTACATTCAATGTAAAGGAAATTCCTAAAGATTGAAGAATTTATTTTTAGTTTATTTGTTTATTTCGATGAGCAGTTGACTTTCAAACACTTTCAAAAGGAATTATTTAAAACAACTTAGAAGTAATTTTATGAAAAATAATGGCAGAAACAGTTTTATAGAGTAACACCAACAGCATCATCACCTGGATTATCATCTATGATTATCACCATACAGTAACCGAAGATACCGAATTCACAAAATAACGCATCGCTTTGATGTTGCGGTATTCAACAACAAATTTAATAGGCTCTTCTAAGCCTAACAGGAAAGTTGGAACATAATGAGAATTTTATCTAAGAGATCTTCTACTGTGAATAGAATAGCAAATAGGCGACACTGCTCAACAAAAAATTTCTTTGCATGGCAAGCTGAAACGGTGAAGAATTCAACGGACATTAACATACCAGGAGTGAAATATATAAACGATAAAAACTTACCGGTGATATTGAGAATGCTGTGGACTTTAATACTTGTAATTTGCTTAATGTCAACAATTTATCAGGTGATAGACAGAATCTTGTATTATAAAACACAACCTCATGATGTGAGTGTCCAAGTCAGAGCTCAACAGTATCTTCAGTTACCTGCTATTACCATCTGCAATTCTGTCTCGTGGGATTTTCTGACATATTTTACGTCTTCATCCAAAGTTGAAAAAAAGAAATTAGCTGAAAATATAGATCTAAATGAAGAACAGAAGAAAACAGGAATATCTAAACAAATGATAAATGTTGGCAGTACAGTAAGTAATTTAAATAATTACTAAGTTTAATTGAATAATTCTTAATAATCTACCATTTATTTTTTAAGCAATACGGAAATTTTGTTAATTCTGTAACCATTATTACAGTTTTTACAGTCTATAAAGTAAGTTAAATAATTTTTTTAAAAGTTAATGTTTGTAGCTAAACTTTCCAAAAGAATTAAATGGTAAATATTTATAGTTTAAAATTCTGAACAAATAGTAAAAATATTTACAGTGCATTACAATGAAGCATCTGATAAAACGTTGGCAGTGCAGTAAATAATTTAAATAATATGTAAGTTCAATTGAGGAATTCTTAATAATCTTAAAGAGAATGTAATTTTTGTAAGTTCCGTAACTGTCATTAAAGTTTTTACAAAGACATTTTTCAAACGAATTATTTGAAGAATATTTATGGCTAAAAATTCTGAAGGAACTGAATGTCTACAGCACATTACATTAAAACAATGATTGTTGAAAAAGTGATAATTTTTTTTGTCCAGTAATTTTTTATAGTATTACTAGAAATTAGTACTCATTTTTATAATTATTTTTTTTTTTATATTTCTGAATATATTTTTATTCTATCTCTATAATTTTCATAATTTTTAGTGTGATAGTTACGACGATACAACTGAAAGAGAATATGAAAAATGCAACTTGAATGTGAAAATTGAAGAAGTGCCAAGTTATTTAGGAAAGTGCTCCACTGTTTCATTTGGTTAGTTATTTCTTTGATTTAATCCGTTATTTTTTTAGAATTAAAGATATTTAAGCATAACTATCTTTTATTGAAGTTAAAATTATTTTCTGTTAACAAAACAAAGATAGAGTTGGTTCAGATATTTTCTTTTTCCATTCACGTGTTTGAAGTATAACGGCTCGAGATTGTTACATATTTTCCCATTTCCCATCCCTGTCATTTTCTTTCATTTTATTAAACATATGTTAGATTTTGGAAATATCTTCTCATTTATTTATCTCTCTAATCCTTACCCCAAACGCTTCTTTGTCTTTTAAAATGCAGTTGTCTTCCAGACATTTATAATACCCCCATCTGGCTTCTCTTTCATCTTTACTTTATTGCCTCCTTTGTCTTTTCCTTCCATCTTTCAGCCTGTTCACAGATGTATTCTAGACAGAGTAGCGTCTTCTACGATTAGGTGATGTCACCACTCGGGGGACAGCGTGTTTTTGGATAGAACAAAAGAGACAGAGTGAGGGAGCGAACGCGAAGGGCAGGCAACCAGTCTACTTGCTGTCCTTCGAAATTACCCACTACTGAGAACGCATCACCGCTGTAGACGTAGTCGAACTCAGATATAGTTTTGCAGCCTGGAGATTCGTTGCGTCTGAAAAGAAAAAAGTTCTTTAATCTCCAGACATGCGTCACGAGAGCCCTTCATAGCTGACTGAGGCCAACAAATCCTAAAGATAACAATTCCTAGGACTCTGACTGCGTCAAAGTACGTTCTTTCAATCCAAGGCTTTGTATCTCCTGGAGAAGCTTACGAACGGAGTGCAATCATCGGCGGATATTGAACCATTGAGGTGCTTCAAAATTGCTCTTCGAATAAATCAAGAGTACAAACATAACTGTGGACCCCTCCCCCTTTCGAGTGAGCTGCCACGAACCTTCGATAACGACTCACGTGAACTGTTCTAACGTGTGAGGATTCTTATAGTGCTAAGTGACACTCGTGTAGTTCTTGGATATTCAGATGTGTATAATATTATATTTATCGGATTTACATTTGAAAATCCCGGGGGTTATGTATATACTTATGTATATTCATGATTCTTCTTGCTAATCAGTCTGTAAATAATACATCTACACATGTAGTACTCCTTATTAAAATCTGCTATATCATTTCCTAAACTAGTTATCCTGTTTTCCTGTTTTTATAGTTACTGGTTCCCTGACAGATTCTTAACTTAATTGCTCCGAAGCTTAGGGAGCGTTGAGGGAGAGAGCTTTATACCAGTGGGAGAGAGCTTTATACCAGAGCTTTGTGGGTGCCCTAGGGCCGGTCTCGCCTGCCACCCGCCAAGGTAACTCCCCGACCGAACCAGACTAGATGACATGTGTCTTGTTTACAAACAAAGTGCCCCCACGAGGCTTCACAGGAAAACACGGCTTTTCTTACTTTCCGATCGCTACAAGGAAGGTTTTCGGCAGAACGGAGACCGTTCAGGGAAATTAGTACTGTATGTGGGAGGGCATTAACTTGTTGGAAAATTGACCGCTGTATGAAACTCTCCATGAAAGACAGCATATGAGACCACAGACTTGAACTTACCACTACGCCGTTAATGTTCCTCTGATCACTATTAGTGAGAATAGCTACCGAGAATCGTAGACGAATGCTCCCAATACCAAGACGCCACCATTAGGATTTGTGTGTTTCTTCATACTCTAGTATGATGGTTATCCAATTCACCAAAATCTGGATTCTCACTAAACACGATTCGCTACCACCCCCATAGCCGTCCATGATACACCACTACAAACGATGGTTGGATGTTCATAGCACACAGCATAAAAGGCACCGAGAATACGAGTCTCATTCTGCAAATATCCTAGCAATCGTGCAGGTGGACACACAGGTGTCTAGTAATGCAGCACCTGATCTATGGACAACACCCTTGGATCAGTTCTGGCTCTCGGACAATGACACGATCGTCTCTTCTGATAGTATATTTAAGTCATCCACTGTGTTCTCTGTGTATGAGTGTTTGTTGTCTTACATCTCCATTGCTCGCAACAGCGTCTAGGTGGAAAGGTCCAAGTGCAGTCATTTCAACGAAACTACAGATCTTCCTCCCACAGTCTAACGTGTCACCTGTTTCAAATTCTGTCAGTGGTTCAAAATTGCGTCGAATGAATTGTTGAGGCACACTGGAGACTGCGAGAACTGCATTCGAAAAGCAAAGAAAGCAATAAAAATGATCACAGATTACCATTCACCTGCTCACAGTCGTCTCAGCTTGGCAATTTTCAGCGGGCAATAGCAGCTTTAAACAGATTTCGTCACTCCCGATCTTGGTGAGATATTTTAGCACTACTACAAAATACTGGATCTAGATTAATTTTTTAGACACTGACATAGAAATAATAATAATAATAGTAATAATAATAATAAGAATAATAATTAGTATAAATGTTCGTGTTTCTTCAGCTAAGATAACATGACGGATTAAAGACCAAAGCACATATTGCTATGTGTTAGAAAGTATGAAAGGGTATTAGGAATGTTAGAATCATGGATTTCCTAACTATGCGTGTTGTGTTGAGTACAACAGCCTTCTGGAGTTCTGCATAAGTGTTTGTGAAGTTCTAGTGGGCTAAGGCTGTGTTGCAGTGTATGAGGCACAAGACCAGTGGAGGACAGGATCAGTGGAGGACCAGTGGAGAACACGCACTCGGTACTGCTTCCACTCCTTCTGGAGCTCGTGTGCTAGGTCAGTGTATTTACTGATCTTATCTGCATGAGTTTTCTGAATGTTCTTGCTGATTGGCACTAGAATGTCACTGAGATAGGTAACATAGAATTGGCACAGGGGTGAATGGAATGAAGAATAATAAATGAAAGATAATGAGTATCTATTTAAATTATACGATTCAGCAATACGATTCAAACTGGATACAATCTTATGTATAATCGATGGCTTGACAGATAACTACAATTGACAGGAATTTACAGACTACAGTTTTAATAAATTCAAATTCAATAATGTCGCTCCATGCATTCCATTTGTATTTACTGGGGGAATAACTGAATATGCTGTCTTCTAGTCGGAATACAGGAATTGAATAATATCGTGCATTAACTTTAAGGAATTGATACTTTCTCTTCTTGGCAGTATCAACTATCTTGCAACTGATGTATTCACTGAATTCCATGTGGAAAAGTATAGCAAATATTCTCCTAAAATTTCACAGCACAGGATATTTAAACTTTAATCATCATGTGCATACGAAGCTGTAAACTTGAAGCGGCTTAGTAATCTCTAGCATTGATTACTTTATCACATATAAGATTGATTTTAATTGACCTACGAATTATGAATTTATTTTTTGATACTTTTCATAGCAGCAAAATATTAACATTACTCCTTGCTATTATCGTATAACCCTGCTTGCTATTATCGTATAACTAACAGCGTCCAAAAAATAAGTTTCATTTCAACGAAAGCTCAGCTGCGTCCTCGTGCATTCACTGCACTATTGTTGAAACAATGGCCATGCATTTCATTATTCATATATTGCTATTGTATTTTGCATCGATAGATTTATTACTCAATAGAGTTTGATAGTTTGGGGTTGTTTATTACGAAATAAGAAAGGCAACTAAGAAATGTTCAGTCTGATAGCTGAACAAGCATAACTTTATTATATTGAGCTTTTCTAACGTTCTTTCTAGTCGGCCTCGGATCCTCTGATAAGGGCTCCTTTCGCTCGTCCTAGCTCCTCTTTGAGTCGGGATGGCTCCTTTTGTTGTCCGATCTTCTGCACACATTGTGCGGGCCGCGCTGCTTCCTAAACGCTCCGCCAAGTGGCTTCTCGTCCGTCGGATTGTCCGTCGGATTGTCCGTCGGCTTGTGCGGGCAAAGCCTTCTTCTATCTGCTGAACCGGGGTGGCTTCTTTTAAGGGCTCCTGCCTTGAAACGAACTCCTCTCTCTTGTCTTGACTAGAAGGTTGCTTCGTGACGAACTCTTCCTCTTTCTCCGGCTGGAGAACTCTGTGTGGCTCACTGCCACAAGACGAAATGACTGCACTCTCTGCTCCGGATGGAGTAACTCCTTGCGGCTCCTTGCCGCTGAAACGAACTGCTTCACTACTCTCTCTTCTCCGGCTAGAGATCGACTTGTGGCTATCTGCCACCAACAAACTCTCAAGTCCGACTCGGCATCCCTACATAAGGCCATTTTCTGCCTCACTCGGACTTTAGGATGAGTCAACTCTGTGTAGGGAAGCCGGGTCGGGCAACTCCACTCCTTAGGAGGAAGTCCTGTCAAACCACCGATAACAATATCACATTTCTGTATTAATATTTGATATCTATTATTGTGAAAATTCAAATTATTATTTAAGAAGGAATTTCACTATTCTCCCACAATATTCAATGAAGTAAGGGCGCTTTAGTACTACTAAGAAATACTGGATCTAGATTTAATTTTTGGAAATTCATACAGGAATTCTTACTACTAGCATTTTCTTTTATTTTTCTTTCTAAATACCCATCAAATTGAAAATGAAAAATAACTAAGTTATTTTGAGAAATTTTCATTATTAAACATTTGTGGATGAAATATTCAAAATTATTATTCGTTTTTATTTTATTCTGTCGTTTTTAAATTTCATGATTGTAAGACACACTCGACTCTTGAAAAGGAACATATAACTTTGGCGATGAAACGGAACATGTGTTCCTACCTAACAAAAAGAAATGCAGATGAAAATTTATCAATAAATTCTCATCTCTAATTACAATTTTTTACTGCGGAAGTAAAGTAGTTAAAAGAGAATAATGTAATGTTAATTTGATAAATTTATAAAAACTCAATAGATCAAATTTTAAGAAATTATGATTTTTGTAATAAAACTTCCTATTATTCTTATTGATGAAATTGTTTAACTTTATCCGTTAAACATTTAAATACAATTTTAGTCGTTAGATATTTGTTTTGATTCTGTTACCGTTAATTTAATCGTTTTCTTTTTTTGGACTCGATTCGAATGATTCAATTACTTCAATTACAATTTACTTCATAATATTAGGTGAGTCACTGAAATACATTGGAATGACTACATTTCTATACCTGAATGTTTCTCTTGGAAGAGTGTACACGTATACAAACAACAGCGTAAATATTACAAACAAGCAACAACTTTATGTAAGTGTATTAATAATGAATAGTAAATTGTCTACATAAAATTATTATGTTCATCCCAATTTTAACTCACTGAAGATTTGAAGGTTCTGCATTGTTACTAACTGTATTAAAACTCTTTGATATCTAGATTCACCTGCACAACAAGGAAGAGATTCCGATGGATTTAATGATGATATACTACACGTTGCTGCTAGAAGCTAGAGATTGGGTATTCTCATTACGATATAGAGCGGTAAGTTTATCATAATATATCATATGTACTGTTCGTTTTCAAAAGCCAGACCTAGCATTGGCGGACGATTTTACTCCGCAGAGGGGTGATATGCTGAGATGGGCACTTTCCTAAGGAAATCTTTGAAAATTTTCGCTTTTCAGAAAAAAAAAATAACGGAGGAGCATTTTTGCATTAGTATTTATTCTTTCCATAATTCTTTCCCGAAAAGCGCAAATAGAACGCAGCAACTAGTAAACTAACACTGAAAAAAAGTAAACATCCCCTCTTTATTTCTCCTTACTCCTATTTTGATAAAATCGAAGGAGACCTGATGTATGCGCAAAAGCATTGAAGGTTCTCGTAAACAAAAACGAACAGTATCCTGTCACGGTATATTTTGATTATTTTGTTGTTTTTCTTTTATTTCATTAGCGTTTTCTTATTTTTATTTCGCAACTATCTGTTATTTTTAATGAAATTTATTCATGCTGCTTCTTTTTCTTTAGATCTGTTCTGGTCATTTTTTTTCTTTTAATTTTTTCTGTAATTTATTCTTAATCCTTTATTTTTATGTTCTTATCTTCATGTTCTTGTGTAACGTTTTATAATCTTTCTCTCACGGCAATAAAGCTTCTTCTACTTTCGTCTTTCGTCATTCTGTAAGTCTCTCTGTCGCCTTTATCATGATTTGTTGTTTTATAAGTGTTTATCTATGACATCAGGACGTCTGTTTAGCCGGACATAGTTTGAGAAATTAATAAGAAGCAGGTGGAAGACGGAGATGATAATAAGAAAGGAGTGGTGGTATATTCAGAGTGCTGAAGGTAGAACAATTTATCTCTCCCAGTGAGTTAAGCAAATGTGACAATTAATGTTTTTTTGTGTAAAATTAAGAAAACCAAAGAAAAAAAATCAAAGTAAAATGTGAACTCTTTCTGTGATCTACAAGTTTCGAAACCAACATCTAAAAGCGTTTGGTGACTGTGGTGTCCATAACCATTGATAAAAGAACTTAACTTGCTGTAACGGCCCATAACGGTTGTTACTAACTATTGAGAAGTAAAAGTCAGAAGTGGAATGTTTAAATTCTTATTCTTGCTTTATTTTACTTGATTTTATTCTTGTTCTTAGTCTTAAAAGAGTCAGAGATCAGAACTGGAATTTTTTTAACTTAATTTTCAATCGTAATAGTGTTACTTTAAATTAAAACAAAATTGTACATAAATCAATATGAACTTATTTCACGAAACTGGTACTTTAAAATGTTCACTTCAATCTTCCGATTCTCGAGGAAAATACAGTTATCTTTGTTCAGCAAAAATTCTTTCCGTTGCAGAAAAGTTATGATTGAAAAGTTTTTACTTACAGTTCTTGTACACCATAAGGAACTTGCGATACATCCTTAATTTCAGTTCACTAATGGTGGATCTTTCGAACGTCTTCATTTACGATGTGAAATCCACGAGGCTATTAGGCTTAACATCACAGGTTATTAAATTCGGCTTTTCATCTTAAATAACCTGTAATTTGTTGATTGCATATTCACTAGGATCTTGGCACTAGTTATACTTTTCTCGTATAACTTTTACTTCATCCTTAGCGAATTATATGGCGAATAAATTACTAGCATTTTCAGCAACCTTAAAAACACTGCCTTCAATTCCGCCATCATCACTTAGCAATCTGCAACGCATCTGGTAGCACACAACAATCTCGTGCGTTCTTAATTTAATCTCATGCTTTGATCGTTGTTCGTGCTGCTCATTAATCAGTTTCACTTTAAATATTTGTCTCTTGAAATTATTATTATTATATTCCTCATCTTAAATAATTTCACAGTGACGCAGTAGTCGAAGATACTATTGCCAATTCTAACGAGCCGGGACGAAAGAATCCTAAGTTTTTACAGCAGTCAACTATATGTGTGTCGCCAAGAATGTGAATCAAACTTTGACTTTTATTTTACGTCACAAAATCATGCTAGGTTACCATGTGGCATGTAAGCAATTGTGTGCATCAAAATAATGAGGAAAACTATCTGAAGAAGTGTTTAGTGTTTTCTACATCAGTGATTCTTCTAGATTTTAAACCCAAAACTAAAAATACTGTCAAGATTTCTACAACCGACTGTAACTATTTTTATTCGACTTCTTAAATCATTTGAAGAAGCAAAAGACTTCCGTTAAATATGCCTTATTCTATTAACATTTAAAATCACAATGAAGAGACGATTTATACTGGATTTTCTCTTAAATGTTGATTTTTTATTATAGTGTATGTGGAAATTGTTTATTAGTCAAAAGTTAATATACGTTTGATGAAACTTTCACTTTTTGTTTAATAAGATAAAAATATTGTTCTATCATTTCATTTACTTTAAGTTTATTCCCATCTAGATATGTACTCAGGGCCCAGCATATCTAGTTTCTTTTATTCCTTATTTAATTTTAGATAAACATCAATCTTAAATTTCATATCTAATCTTTTTCAATTTATCATAATAACTTACATATATCTTCGAAATATATATATATATATAAAATAACGAAACAACTCACTTTTCATCACTTTCTTCAAAATTCTATATTTCAACCCAATTAAGGGACTTCATCAGGATAAAAAATATAAAATTCAATTTATATTCTAAAGATTAGATTCCAATATAAAATTCTATACTTCTTTAGCTGGATCAATTATTACATATCTTCTTAGATTTGAAGCTTTTCTGGCGTCGACAAATCAAAAACAACCAGTTGAGGACGAGTGTAATACTGCGAGATTTTGAACGTAGACTGCACATTCATCTTCATGGAAATAAATAGAGATGTCGGGGCCCGAACCTTTTTAAAAAGCGGCTGTCAGAGCTCTGTGTGCGGGTCATCAGTATGAGAGGGGTCCCGCCAAGCCTTTGGCTCGATTTCATTGGCTGCACTATTGAATTGAAATTTGATATAAAGAACAGAATGACTATAAAAGGTTAGAACAAAAGAAATTCAGGTTGACAGAACACTGCGTTGATAAAAAACATCAACCCAATTTCTCGAATTTCACCATTCCTAATAAAGCTACTCATTATTAGCTATAATAATTTTGAAGCCGGTACTATCAGGTATAAAAAACAATCTCAATAGAGAAATTGGAATTTTGTGTGGCGCACCACACAAAAAAGCGTCAGTTAGGGGCTGGGATCTCATCAATGGCCCTGACATCTCCCTTCATTTCCTGAAGATTCACGAGCAGTCCACGTCCGAAAGCTAGGAGTAGTACAATGCCCTCACCTAGTTGATCTCCCGAAAATAATTTCTCATGCATATCTAGTGTTGAATCGAAGTATTTTTCAATGAATGTTGAATGATGTTCAAATCTTGTAACTTCTTATTAAAGTCTAAAAATCATATCAAATTTCTGGAAATTCGGAAAGGGTAGGGAAACAGAATCTTTGGTTGATGCACAGACTCAAAGTTGAAGCATAGATATAGAGATGCTTTCATTTATATTAACAATATTATTTAGGTGATTCTTGCGACGCCGACGCACTTGTCAAATAAGATAAAAATACAATAAAATTGTTTAAAAATGCTACTAGTTTCGGCCCATGTTTAAAGGGAGGCCTTCTTCCGGTAAAAATAACCCAAAGACTAAAAATATGCGTTTAAATAGCCAAAGGAAGCCTAGTGCATGATGGGAATGGAAAGGCAGGCGATGATTGGATGCAGCTGAGCTGGAAGATACGATATTTAACAGGGGGAAGGGGGGAATATTCAAATGAAATGATAGAGGTTAAAAAAAAAAAATTATAGTTTTATTGATGCTGATATTGTGTTTAAGAAAGATTTTTACGTTTCTTAAGGCCATATTTTGCCATATTTTGCCATATTTTGTATAGATAAGACACGGTTATAACAAAAGGGTTAGTTAAAATATGAAAAGTTTCCTTGCATTTCCGCAGGAAGTCATTTTGCTCATTGCATAAAATGGAAACCTGCTCAAAATTGATATGATGTTGCTTATCTTTTATATGTGTAACGGTATTGTAAATACAATTGTCATTGTCCAACGCGTACTGATGCTGATAAAGACGAGCGGACAACCTCTGTTTGGTTTCCCCAATGTAAATACAGTTCTCTTCACTAAAACATGGGATGGCATAAACCACACCTTTTTTAACCTCGGAGTTTCTATTAATTTTGGTACTCGTTAAATTGCATTGTTTGGCTATTGTATTATTACTAAGAGAGGTGAGCATTATGTTAAGGGGCCTGAGCGTTTTGCCTAAAGCTTGAAAAAGGCCTGGGTGGAATGGGATGGATACGAATTTAGGGGTTGGGTTATGCGCTTTGCTGTTGCTTGAGTAATGTAAACGGGTAAATTTCACTATGTATTTGTCCAAAAAGATCGGAGGGTAACCGTTTTGAGTGAATATGGTTCTGATGTTATGAATTTCAGTTGTAAAATCAGGAAGGTTATTGGATAAAACGGTTAACGGCCATCCTGATATTATTAATTTTAAAAGGTTTTG
>JAFIDM010010028.1:66496244-66513154 GCA_023159025.1 Thereuonema tuberculata | reverse complement strand
ACATCAGAACCATATTCACTCAAAACGGTTACCCTCCGATCTTTTTGGACAAATACATAGTGAAATTTTCCCGTTTACATTACTCAAGCAACAGTAATACGCATAACCCAACCCCTAAATTCGTATCCATCCCATTTCACCCAGGCCTTTTTCAAGCGTTAGGCTAAACGCTCAGGTCCCTTAACATAATGCTCACCTCTCCTAGTAATAATACAATAGCCAGGCAATGCAATTTAACGAGTACCAAAATTAATAGGAACTCCAAGGATAGAAAAGGTGTGGTTTATGCCATCCCATGTTTTAGTGAAGAGAACTGTATTTACATTGGGGAAACCAAGCAGAGGTTGTCCGCTCGTCTTTATCAGCATCAGTACGCGTTGGACAATGACGATTGTAATTACAATATCGCTACACATTCAAAAGATAAGCAACATCATATCAATTTTGAACAGGTTTCCATTTTATGCAATGAGCAAAATGACTTCCTGCGGAAATGCAAGGAAACTTTTCATATTTTAACTAACCCTTTTTGTTATAACCGTGTCTTATCTATACAAAATATGGCAAAATATGGCCTTAAGAAACGTAAAAATCTTTCTTAAATACAATATCAGCATCAATAAAACTATAATTTTTTTTTTTTTTTTTACCTCTATCAGTTCATTTGAATATTCCCCCCTTCCCCCCCCTCCTCCTGTTAAATATCGTATCTTCCAGCTCAGCTGCTTCCAATCATCGCCTGCCTTTCCATTCCCATCATGCACTAGGCTTCCTTTGGCTATTTAAACGCATATTTTTAGTCTTTGGGTTATTTTTACCGGAAGAAAGCCTCCCTTTAAACATGGGCCGAAACTAGTAGTATTTTTAAACAATTTTATTGTATTTTTATCTTATTTGACAAGTGCGTCGGCGTCGCAAGAATCAATTTTATTATAGCGCACGTTAATTATTTTTACAATATTATTTAGGTGACAAACTAAAGAATGAGGTCAAATACGTGAGAGCAAAATTTCAATGATGCTTTATACATATCTGAATTTTATATTTCTATAAACTTTCAGGCAATTTGTTAAATTTATCTTGCTAATTATTTTTATTATTTACAATGAAGTTTTTGTTGTTTAATTCAAAAATTTTATATTTATTATTAAGTCTCAAGAAATTTGTTCGCCATTGCTTTGTGGGCTTTTGGCAGATGATGAATATATGTTAGGCTTTAGGAGCAAACCTGTTAATAATAAAGTGAAGTAATTCCGCTCTGTCGAATTACTTTTAAAATAGTAATAAAATCAGGTAGCATCATTTTTTGCAGTAAATTAAATTTTTTGGGTGCCGGGTTTGAAAACCTCCCGGTCTGCGATTAAGTTTTTTTTTTTTACTTGAAGTAGAATTAAACTAAAACTCCTTACACTCCATATCTTTAGTATTTAAAATTGTTTTATTCAAATACTAAGGGAATTTTTGGGACGAAATTGTAACGTCATCCCTTCTTCAAACGAAACATTAAAATATTCTTTGGAATAAAAACAACAAATTAGTATTGAACATGAAACCAATTAAAAATACATTGAAGCAATAAATACAATTGTTGTTATAATGAAAGATCATACAAGCTTGCTTCGTAACTTAAAACGTGTAACTATCCGAAAATTCGCATAGTATTTGAATAAAACAATTTTAAATACTAAAGATATGGAGTGTATGGAGTTTTAGTTTAAAATAGTAACATGAAAAGGAAGGAGTTGATAGCAGAATACGTCAGTAGAATTAAGTTTTAATTTTGAAGCAATGATTTAATTTTGAAGCAATTATATGGAGGGTTGAATCAGTTAAGATGGCATAAATTGAAAAGCTTTCTAGAACAATCCTTTCTTTTATGAGATGTTGTATTCAATGTGATATTTCTTGTTACAAACAATATCTCGACATCTTTTCCACTGCAAAAGGCTATGGTTTAACTATTCTTGAGGTATTGATTGATTAAGGTATTGGGCCTGTATACAGACTCTCCAAAGGCATTCCACTGTTGTAAGTCGACGGTCTGCAATGCTCCGTTTCAATGATCCAGAGGCACAGAAGTCAATTGGTCTCTCGTCGAGGGACTTAACAGGACCGAGCTGAAGGGTATTATTCCAATGGCATGTTCTTTTTGTTTGTAAAAACGCCATTGATGTTTCCCTCGTATGACTGAACGCCTTGTCGGTGTGGAGATTATCCTTCCCAAGTCGTTTCCATAGTCTCGGGATATCCTTGTCGTATCTGCGATTCACGACATTAATTTCGTAATATGCTGTATTTATCTTCACTTTTCCAGGAATATTATAGCCACGTTAACTCTCCGACAAAATCAAAACAATTTATATGCTTTGGAGCGGTAATATACTGCCCGAAGTTTGTTGATATCATTGGATACAACCACGCTTTATCTTGGGTCACAACAAATTTCAATTCATCTGCAAGAAAACATTCCGGGTGTTTGTGAATCGTTGAGACATTGAGTTTGAACGTCATTAATAAATATTATTCTCCCCATTATTGTAACATAACAATTGACTGGCTGCCCGCTGCAATCAATCATCTGACGCTCGTGCTGTGGTCGTTTGAGCGCTACACATTCAGTTCAATTTGTGCCATCTTAACTGATTCAATCCTTTCTATTTTCATTTTTTATTAATACAACATGTATAATTCAGATAATATTTTCATCTTTTATTATTACGGTTTTTTTTTTTAATTTTTATAGCTAAAGATGAAAAATCAACTCACAAAGCCATGTGTTGATTTTGCGAGTGCTTCAAGATGTTTTCGTAACTGTATGAAGAAAAAGATTGCTGAAAAAATCAAATGCAAGTAAGTAACTTTAATGAAGTGCGCATATACAAATGCAATTATTTTTTTTCAGATCTCTTTTTATTTAGCACAAAGAAAGAAAATACAGCATCAAAAACTTGATATTTTTTTTTATCTGAAGAAGAAAGCAAGATAGTACATTAACAGGATTAGGAGAATGTGTATTTCTGGTTTACTGGCCAAATTTCTTGGCACCTGGAGCCAGCGATAGGCTAACAATTACCGCCTGAAATCCTAACCAGAAATGAGCAGCAGATTGTATTTTTCAACCAAAAAAATTCTAAAGAAAAAAAAAGGAAACATGAACATGGAACCCTATTTTGTTGCTCCTTTCAGAATGCTACCAGACGAGATATTACACTTATTCTCTCCTTTTACTTGATGCATATAATGCTTGAGAAGTATATTCTGACGAGAAATAAAACGCAACACACAGAGGAAGAAATGGCAGAAATCTGAATTTTGCAAGAAAAGTTTTATAATTTTAAGATGTATATAAACAATGATAACTTTACATTGTTCCAATGTATATTTTAGTTATAAACTTACATAGAAATTTATATATAGAAAAACAGATAGATAGATGGACTATAACAAATACATAGATACATTATGGCAAAATTTATCATTGAAATTTCAAAGCAACAGTATTGTTTAGGAGGAATTCAAATTTTTAATTTGTGAATTGATAAAAGTAGTGATGTTTGAACGATTGAGAGGAAAGCAAAAAAGAAAATCCTCGATGAACAGTAATTGAAACGACAGCTAATCTTCGTTAAATGTAGAAACCTAATCATGTGAAGGATAGTAGCGCCACCATGTAACTAGTTCCAACCTAAAATCATCCTTATGGAAAGAGTATGTAAATAGTTCAGAAGTAATGTGCTTTCATATCTCACTGAGTTTCTGTATTCTTTCTACTCTCCCGATCTAATGTCACCTGAAGCAAATGTGTGGTACATGCTGAAGAAGTGGGTGTTCCGGAAAAACCCTCCACCCGTGGTGCAGCAGCTGAAAAAGAAAATCGTTGCATTGATACAGAACATGCAACAGCCATTATTCGTAAAATGATTAAAATCATGGAGCAAGGGCAATGAACTGTGCATCTAGTGGAATGGAAAAATTTAGAGCATGTTTTTTAAAGACAATATCCACACTGATTTGTTTTTCTTTATTTAATTTTATAATACAGTTGTTGATTTTGTAATGCAATCGTCGTAGATTTCAAATGGACCAGATTACTGATAGTATAATTTTGAATACTACAAATTAACATATGTATTGAAAGAATAAAGAAATTACACAAAGAACAAAAATGTTTGAGCTTTCATTGGTAAGAGTCTGTGACGGTTGTTTTTGTGGACCGTTTTCGTATTTCGTCGTTTTTTGTGAACTCCGTCAGCCAGACCCACGCTTTGACGAAACGCTCAGAAAGTGAAAAGATGATAAGAGAAACCACTCTCGCAAGCGCTGAAAGCCGTCCCAGGTTCTCTGCGATGCAAGCACAGCTAATTTTGTTTTGTGTCATTTCTTTTTTCTTTTACATAACTTTATGGCACTTTAAACATCATCTATAATATATGCATATGTTTAAGCCATCAAACGAGCTAGTTTGTGTTTTTCATACACTCTTGGGAAGTTAAGCGCAAAATAATAATTTCTATACGACAAGTAAAATAGACGTAAAACTGAGTAATATTTGTCATAAATGTAAAAAACTAATGAATTCAACACTTATCAAACATATTAAATAACTAGGTGTTAAATTTGATAATCCAGTCCAGTAACATGGATTGTTATTTTCTTATTTGTTTCTGGTGAGACACATCCGGGAGCGATTGTGAGTTCCATTTCATGCTTTTCTGATCTTGTCATCAAGTGCTGAGTTAGCTGACACAAAAATGATGACTCGACCATTTTAAACTCAACTTCTTTGACAAGTTATAGCCATGAATTGTTGTTTTATTTTCCTTGTGGATGTTGGGAAAATTCCCTTTTCTAAAGAAAACTTACTGCACAGTGGACTTTACTTCTGAAGTGTTAAATTGGTACTCGAGTTCCCAAAGTGCTTTAGTTGCGGTAATTCAGTCGAGATCTTTGTATCCTTTGAAAAGATACACCAACCGGCAACGCAGTGTTTCCGAGTGTTGCTTAGCTATCCGCCATAACGATTCAGATACGAGAGTTTACTAGTCATCAAAGGCTGTCGACAGTTTTCATCATGTGCATTTCATCATTGTGTTTCCCAGGGTTCCCAGCGGCATCTTTTATCTTTACAGTTTTTGCCTACCTCATCGTTACTGTAATCGATAATGTCTTTGTGAGTAATTCCGACTTCGTTTATTTTCCATGATTCCACTGACCGAAGAAATCGTCCTGTTCACAGAGGCTTCAGTTTACAGCAAAGTTCCGAAGCATTCATAAGAGTTTATAATCAATCATTTTGAAGCAAGTAAGATGCAGTTGAGTGTGGTGAAACTTGAGGGGACCAGCAGTAAGGGGACTGTCATTACCTAGGAATTACCTAGATAATTTCACAACTGTCTTTCAAGCAGAAATCTTTGCAGTTCTCGCTTGTACCGGTATCTGCTTGGACAGAAACACTAGGAATAAGAATATTTATATTTTTTCCGATAGCCAGGCAGCACTGAATGCTCTGAATCAGTGCCGCATTACTTCTAAGATCGTTTTTGATTGCCTCAAAGCTCTGACTTTACTGGCACAATTCAATAAAGTTCGTCTTTTTTGGGTGCCAGGACACAGTGGTCATGAAGGCAATGAGAAAGTCGTTTCCTTCGCTAAGAAAGGCTCGGAGATGACCTTAATATGTCCGGAACCTGTTATATGTCCGGTTTAACCAATAACATGATTAGGAAGATCTTTCTTAAGAAAATGGAGCTTTACAGCTCAAGCTATGGCACAGGCTTGAGGGTCAGAGACAAGCCAAGATGCTAATTCATGAACCAAACAATAAACGATCCTCCGAACTTTTAAGGTTACGGAAAAATGAACTTGGCATTGTTGTCGGTCTACTTACTGGACACTGCCTTCTTAACAAACATTTATGGCTTTTAAACTTAAAAGACAACCCAGTTTGTAGGAGTTGTCATTCAGAAGAGGAGACTTCTTCACACATTTTATGTAACTGTGAATACTTCACAGCGCTTAGACTTAAAATCCTAGGATCTTTTTTCTTAGAACCAAAGGATTTGATTAAGGTCCCTATAAGCAAACTACTGGCGTTTGCCGTAGCTACTGGTCTTTTTGGGGATTAAGGTTGCAGAAAGTACAATAGACCTTAGGTCGCGGTGCTAGGTATATTTACCACCCATCTTCTACATTACATTACATTACAAGGGGACTGTCATGGTACTATTTAACAAATCAACACAGAAAACAAATTATAAAAATGTTAAAGACTAAGATTTTGAACAATGGAGATGCGGAAGCTTTTTACAATAGAACGACGGAGCATATAAAAATGTTAATGTGGTGACAGGAACAGGAGTCTCGCAATTAGTCCTGTAGGACAACACTCGATTGCTTGTTGCAGCTGAAAGGAAAGGGAATAAAATGCTGGCTGACCTATTCCAACTCTACAGGCGCTTAGGAAAAGGAGCATGAAACTTAATAAATTAGTATAATTGTATACATAGAAGACACTTAGTGGACTAGCTTAGTCCAAGTAGTTTATTGACGCATACCGCTGGTAAGATCCTATCTTAAAAATAACAGTTGAAATTGATATGTCGACGTACGCAGAAAGACTTTTGCATAGCATTATGAACTTATTAGAAAATATTTCATTTCTACATAATAAAGAACTGTAAAGGAGATTTAGTACAAGTTATCATTAATTGAAAATTTGCAAGTTGAGGTTATTTACAGCTTTAACGAAGATTGTATGCATCAAAGAGTGTAAAAGATTAATTATATATATCTTTTTTATACAGAATACAGCTACATTAATTTTAAACACGCTGTGTCAAGAACTTGGTTTAAGAAGATACAGAAGTAAGCCTCATAATCTAAAAGGGTTAAGAAATGTTAGATCTCATTTTAATGCAATCCAAAATAACAAATATATACATTTAAACATGATTTTCATAAAAGAAAGAAATATATAAATTTATATCTGTTATTTTCTTTATTCATGACATTTTTAGAATAGATTTATTGCCATTTTATATTTGATTTGAAATTAGTTTAATCCCTATTTTTTTCATAATTCTGAAATGAGGATAACCTGTGCAGTTCAGGCTGGAATTTATCTGATTTGTAAATTAACAGCGTTCTTTATATTATTGATTTGTGTAATATATTTTTATGTACAACTAGAAAGATTATCTTTAATAATACTAATCAATACAAAATCAAATATTACAATAATTACACATGTCTCCAATGAAAAAGTTGTTTGAAAGGAATATATGATTCTTATAGATTTTAGAAATAATTTCAATCACCCACCGTTTTTCCACAACATAAATTTTTTGATCTCAGTATTAACGAAATTTTTTTTTTCTAAATAAAAATTGTAATTATGGGTCTTAATGAAGTAATAAGTAAATAAAAAAGTAAAATAATAAATAAAAAAGAAAGTCAAAAAAAAAAATCACGTCTTATCCTAATCATTATAAAATCAAGATTTATGAATATCATTTACTGCAGAAATGTTTCTGGACTGATGGAGAGATTCAATATACAATAAGGTGATAACGCCATTTTGTTAACTTTTTTTTTTTTTTTTAATTTTAATAATTTTACAATTTCAGTCCTACTAGATCCACTATTAAAGTGATCTGTCTGTAGGTTCTGTATAATATATCGAATTTAAGTTATTACAGAATTTATACATAATTTGTTTAAAATAATTAGTTATATTACCATACATACATTATTATTTAATGAATATTATAATCTACTGTACAGTAGTATTAATATACATATATCAATAATAATGTGAATATTATAATATAAAATTGTAATTAATCTTATAAAAATATTTAACTATTTTTTTTAATGTTATTACTTATACTATTCTACTTTCTTGAACATCTATATTTACAGTATTCGATATTAAATAATTAATTATGAAGTATCGTTTTTGATTGTACTGAATAATAATATTTCTATATTACTTTAATATTCTATTAATTAACATTACAATTCAATTAAACAGAAATACTTCTTTTCTTTTTTAAAAAGAATATTTTTTCTAAAATCTAAAAAAATTAATTTTAAATTTACAAAATAACAACAATAATATTAAATAATAATAAATAATATTGCTACCGAACTTTTGGGCTGGTTCGGTGGCACTGGGGGATTGAATGCGACAAGAGCAAATATTATAAAATCAGAGAATTTTATTCAGAAAAAAAGAATATCTTTACAATACAAATCTCAAAGATAATTAACTGGGGAATCGTTCGGGACTGTCCTGCCGGCTTCTAAATTCTGTCCGGTGCTGATGGCTTGCAGGTTCGGGCCGGTCCTGATGATCTCAAGGTTCGGGCCAGTCCTGATGGCTTCCCGGTAATTGGCTCGTCTTCTTTGGCTTCGGTTTGACTTTTCCGGAGTTCCTCTTCTGAGTGCGGTGTTGGACTATCTTCCCCGCAATCGGCTCATCTTCTTCGGCTTCGCTCTCCACGCCCTCCACGGGTCGTACAGCCCTCCACGCAATCAACAGACTTCTCCGAGATTTAAATATCACCTGGTTCTCGCCATTGCCTATATAATGACTGAATTTTGTAGTGTTTTTTATTGCAGTCACCTGAAGACGCCAGGCCTAAGTGCTGGTGAAATTATTGTGAGCATTTTTGATTTATTGTAATTTTTATTTTGTAATTTTTATTGTAATTTGTGCGTTGGCTTAATTTCAATTCTCTATACATTTCAATTTATCTACCTAATGTTTTCCTACAAGTCTATAGCTATTCTTTTTTTTTTGTTAATATGTTTCTATTATCAACATTATTACATATTACGCTATTATTATTTATTATTATTATGCATTTTCGTATATTCAATTTCAATTCCTTCTTAATTTATTTATTTTTATTTCTACAAAAAAAAAAAACCTTTAATGGTTCCTCTTCTCAGACTATGTTTTCCCCTTTGGATTTTAAAATAACATATAAACAAACTTATTTTTAACCGGAGCACCTACCACGCAATTAAAACGTGTCTCCGAGGATTCACCCTTCCTTAACCTTTTCGATTCCATCCCTTCCCGTTATATCTTGTGCTCGCTTTCGTTTTGGTGAAGCACAACACGAAAACAAATATCTAAGACACTGACAACAGCAATGCACCAAACTTAACGTAATGATCAACATCTGAAGAAGGGTTGAAATATGAATGAACTTCATCCAGAGTGCAAAAATCCCTCTTAAAAGATGTCAAGGTATGCAAAAGTATTACCAATTAACAAGGCCCACTCCTCCTTCAGAACCAAATTATTTTGGAATTTCTGAAAATTAGGGTAAATCATTGAACTGAAGAACTGAATGTCAGATAACACTTCATCGATGCTTTATGATAAAATGGAAAATAGTGATTGTTGTCTGATAATATTGTTGACTGTCAGTAATGGATGATACTTAATGATCGTATGATAACAGAGAACTGTAATTGTGGTCTGATAATAATATTCTCTGTCAGTAATAGCTGAATAATTAATGATAGGTAAAAAAGAAAAGAAATTTAACGTGCTGTGAGAATTAGTTAACAAAGAAATGTAAACTCAGCACTTCAATAAAAGAGGAAATTGCCTTTCTGATTCGATTACGAGAAGAAATTGAGAACGGCCGTTTCGTCCTGCCCAATCATGAGCCCCGCCGTCTCTTACCACAATCAGAAAGGCAATTTCCTCTTTTATTCAATGCTGAGTTGCCTTTTCTTTATTCAATTAATGATAGGTATTGAACATATTTCTTGTGTGTTGTAATTCTTTCAGGATAGGAAATCAATTTATATTTTCCGAAACACAGAATTTCCAAACACTATTTTCATTCTAACCTAGTAAACTCGTACTGTGATGACAACATCATCTGTCCGTTAGCTAAAACCAAGGGGCGACGCAAAGTGCGATTCCTCATTTATTTCTTTTTGTTAATTTTTTTTTACCTATTCACTCAGAATAAGATGCAGTAATAAAACGTAATTTGAGAAGGTAAGTTCTAAATTAAATGTGATGTACATTTATTACGCTTTTTGAAAAACAAATATATGTATGTTTTATTTAATTACAGAAACTACAAAAACTTCTGTATTAACGAATATAATTAAAATGACTTCAATTCGCTCAAGCTTAAAGGTGTCGGAAAGGTGTTAAAATATAAAAACTAAAAAAATCAATTCTTTACTTTACCTTTAGTCTTAGGAAGTAAATGTTCAGTATTTCTTGGTAAACCTTATATCATGGGGAATTAGCGAAAACTTTAGCATTCGAAATTCAACGTTTCAAAAATATTGAGGATTGAAATAATGAGTGAACTTCACCCGGAGTGCGAAAATCCCTCAGACAAGATATCAAGGTATACAAAATTATTGCCAATTATCATCAGAACCAAATTATTTTTGAATTTCTGAAAATTTAGGATAAATCCTTGAACTGATGAACTAAATGTCAGATAATACTAGATTGATGCTTTACGATAACATGAAAAATATTGATTGTTGTCGGTCAGTAATGGATGAATACTTAATGATGGGATATTAATAACATGGAGAACTGTAGTTATTGTCTGATAGCAATATTCTTTGTCATTAAAAGCTGAATAATTAACATCTCATAGTTAAGTAAAAGCAAGGGGCGACGCAAGGTGCGCTTCCTTAATTATTTCTTTCTATTATTTTTTTTTATCTATTCA
Source organism: Thereuonema tuberculata (assembly GCA_023159025.1). Taxonomy (NCBI): domain Eukaryota; kingdom Metazoa; phylum Arthropoda; class Chilopoda; order Scutigeromorpha; family Scutigeridae; genus Thereuonema; species Thereuonema tuberculata. The sequence goes on along the minus strand of JAFIDM010010028.1, from coordinate 66,502,427 downwards.
ATACAGAATAAAATGAATTAAGAAAACGTAATTTTAGACGGTAAGTTCTAAATTAATTGTGATATAGATTTATCGGTATTTTCGATATATATATATTATATTTTATTTAATTACAAAAACTACAAAAACATCTGTAAGAACGAATATAATTAAAATGATTTCATTTCGCTCAAACTTGAAATACTCTAATCTTATACATCTCTTAATTACAGCTAGGAAAGGTGTTAAAATGAAAAAACTAAAAAAAAAATCAATTCTTTTTTTATCTTTAGTCTGAAAACGTAAATACAGTAAAACCTCGTTAAGTCGTCACCCGGATAAGTCGTCACTCCGTTTCAGTCGTCGTTTTTCCTTTGGTCCCAACGAGGTCTCATACACAATAATGAAAAATAACCCTCCTTTACCCGTCACCAAATTTAATTCTACACCGGATAACTCTTCAACCTAAAAATGGCCAAAAGCATCTTTCTTCTCCATTTTGCACGCCATCGTGTTGTCTTTTCAACCCCACCCCTTCACTTTAAGAAAGCCAAGCCTTTACGGGGAATTTTCGACCATGCCTGTCACTTCATTCCTTTCCTACCCCTTTGGAGGATTTGGGTTCTTGGAATCTCGCTGCTAATCATTCAAAGCACACTTCTCGCTGAGACTGTCGCGTGTAGACGTTTTTCTTGACCGTTTCTGAGTGTGACTTCAGTTCATAGCGAGGAAACCCCGCTGTAAGGGCTATTTTTTCTCTTGCAATTTCTTGGTTCGATTACGTTTTTAACATGCAAGGGAAACGCAAACTTACCTCGTTATCTTTTAAAGGAAAAAAAGTAAATGCACTTTTTTAAAAATCAAATGTTTCGAAAACAGCTTTTGCCCAAGAGCACCATATTCCCAGGACTACATTAAACTATATTCTATCATCCAAACAAGTAATTGAAGAAGCTGACTGCAAAAACAAAAGAAAGAATAAGGAAATCGAAGTTTAACGAGATCGAGCAGGTTTTAGTTCGATGGCTAAAACATTCCAGATCGCAAAATGTGCCGATTTCTGCCATGATTCTCAAAGAAAAAGCCATGGAAATTGCTAAGGAGTTGAACATTGAAGATTTCGGCGGCAGCAAAGATTGGCTGGAACGTTTCAAAGACAGACATTGCCTTTCTTTTAAAACGATTAAAATGTGGTAACTATAAAAAGTGTTTTTTTTTATTATTATTATTTTCCACTCATTCATTTGCATGAATTGATTTCTGAAAATCTTGTTTTTCTCACCGAATCCTACAGCATTTCATGAAAATACTGTATTTCAGTGTTTCTTTGTTTTGTTTTTCAAAAATTCCCACTCCACCTAAGTCGTCACTCCGCTTAAATCGTCAAAAATGTTTGGTCCCTTGTGTGACGACTTAACGAGGTTTTACTGTATTCAGTTTTCTTGGTAAACCTTGTATCATTGGGAATTAGCGAAAACTTTGGCGTTCGAAATTTTGCGTTTCAAAATGCAAAATTAATGTTGATGTAGATTTTATTTTGTATATTTATAGATAGAATGTCAATGCTCTATTATTGAAGGGAAATTTGAAATTCATTTTAGAATATCGAATTTCCGCAGTTTTATTTCTCTTATTAATTTGTTGATTTTAGGGTGGAGGGGAAACGTATTTCCAAACCATCAACACTGAGTTTTTTAGGCTTATTGTACAGAATTTAGTGTTTTAAAAAGAAACATGTCCATCGTTTGTTATCCTTTCATTCTCTTCCATGTGAGAATGAATTTTCCATTTTCTTAATTTTTTTTAGCAACCTATTTGGTCCTTACGTCCATAGGTGTCTGTCCATCCTTCAACAACACACGAACGGAAAATCGGTTTGACAAACGGGTTTCACCATCGTGGAATGGGGTATTTTCAGAGGCCAATGCCCCCCCTCCCTTCATATCCGAGAGATTTGGCATTGTTTTCATTGGATTTCCGCTATTAGCTTTAATGTCAGAAATGCAAACATCTCATTTCAGTTGTCAGCTATATCGTGATCGGTAAGTTACTGTTTGTTTTGTTTTTTTCTTGTTTTCTTAATATTCTTTTTATTTTTTTCCTAACACTTTTTATTTTTATTTTTTTTTTGTTATTTTTCTTATCGTTATTGTACTTTCCTTTTTTTTATTATTATTTTTAATTTTTTTTTACTATTATGGGTCGCCCTTAAATTTATCCTTTAGCACAAAATTACATTCGCTTGTTTCTACTACTGTTGACTACCACGTTAATTTTTTATTTTGTTCTGAAATTCAAAAATACTTCTTTTAATAATATTATCATTACACTAGGATAAATTAGGATTAAATGCCTTAAATTTGCTGAAAATATAAAATCATTTCCCTATAATTACATTTTAAATACGAAAACAAAACACACTAGAGACATTGATCTCCGAATTTAAAGGAAGAGAGAGATCAGAAATTAATAAATCTACGAAAAGAGAGCTTAATAAGTACGTTTTCATTTTTAATATTATTTCAATTGGAAATGTCCTGAATTATAAGACTTCCAAGTTTACATTAATATTAAGAAAGTCTCCAATTGTGTTTATTTATGATATTAAAAAAATTACGAATATTAAAACCATTTTACAATTAAGGAATCCAAAGATATAGAAATGTGTTTTCTTTATTGAGTTCAGTTGACAACAGATAGTTTCTTTCAATTTCATTTTTTTAAATTCTTATACTTTTCAATGCTTTAAAATATTAGTAAGTAGTAAAAAAAAAGTTCAATGTCACCTCCATTGTTATCAACATTGTTTTCATTCTCAAAATGGCATTTTCTATCTCAGAACGCAATACGTCTCATAGAATTGCTACACATGGCGTCTTACGCTGTCCTTCAGATTTGCTAGAGTATGACATCCTTCACGATGCACCTGGTTCTTCAAAAAAAAAAAAACTATATCAAAATATTAAAAGAGGTGAGACTGGGTGAATGGGTAGGTCAGGTTATCTGGAAATAACGACTGATAACCCGCTCATTTGTACGAGCTGCCAATGTTCTATGATCAAGTTATATCAACGTGTCATTGGCACCAGGAATTGAACCGCAAATGTTAGAAGAATTTCCTCACCCCATGTGAATTCTCGGTATGGAGTTATTTGAAGAATCAGATGTATCATGAAAGAATTCAAAGTCGGTCAGATCTAAAGGACAGCATTAGAAGTCACGTTCTAACAATTTCAGGAAATCTATTGGATTCTGGGATAGAAAATGTCATTTCGCGAATGGAAAACATTGATGACAATGAAAGACACATTGAACTTTTGTAACGCTGTTACTGTTCGTTTTTGTTTACGAGAGCCTTCAGCGCTTTCGCGCATGCGTCAGGTCTCGCTTGATTTCATCAAAATATGGGTGAGGAGAAATATAGAGGGATGTTTACTTTTTATCAGTGTTAGTTTACTAGTAGCTGCGTCCTATTTGCGCTGTTCGGGAAAGAAATACGGAAAGAATAAATATTATTGCAAAAATGCTCCTCCATTATTTTTTTCTTACAGAAAAAAAACAGGTCTTAGGAATGTGCCCATCTCAGCGTATCACCCCTCTGCCGAGTAGAATCGTCAGCGAGTGATAGATCTGGCTTTTAAAAACGAACAGTAGTAGAGAAGCAAGTTTTAGCTTGCTAAAGTACTAGCTTTAGTAAACAATAAGCTAGTGGCAGTTAATTGGTTAAAAGTTGACATCAAACTTTCTGAGCAGAACTCGATAATTAGCATACAACAGTTAAGAGATATTTTGGAACACATAGTCAAAAGCTTTCATTTTAAATCTTTTTAAAAAGATTAGGGCTTTTTAACTTCGCATGAAACTCACTAAAATATAATAATTCTTCTATTCCGAAAAATTATATACCTTTGACAATATTAATATTTTTAGTATCCTTCTGTCCGTTCCCGTTTCTTTACCCTGGCAGTTAGGGTTAAAATGCATCTCCCAACCCGCAATTGAAAGTCAGCGTGGGGGATTAGACTTTCATCCCCCCGAGACAGTGAGCTGTCTGGGGGAGGCCTTCGTCCAGCAGTGGGCTGATAAAGGCTGTTAGATAGATAGATAGATAGATAGATAGATAGATAGATAGGAGATATGATTCCTATTGTGTAAACGTAATTCTGCAAAAATCATTTTCTGAATATGTTTATGAGGATGACTTTTTTTTCGCTTCCGATTACTATTTTAAGATATTACTTTTCAAAAAGTTACATTTGTTTGAAGCTGCGAACTGTAGATTTAATCATTTCACTAATAATACTAATTATGATAATTATTTGTTTCATAATATTTTTTTCTGTAAATTCTATTATAATTTATTTTTAATTACTATATGTTGTTTGAAGGGCTTATTATTTTTATTCTTCTTGTTTACATCGTGGAGCTCTGTAGATTCTAGTGTTTTTCAAATTAAAATAAATTAATTAAAAGAAGAAGATCACGAATGTCAGATAACACTAGATGGATGCATGATAATACCACGGAGAACAATAATTATTCAATTAAGCAATTTATTGTGCATTGAATGTAATTATCATAATTAAAAAAATATAATAAGGCAAACACACAAGAGTAAAAAAATTAAAGAGGAAAAAAATAACACGTAAAAAGGATTAAAATACTACAGTTTCAGCTGGCCCACGAGCAGTGGACATGTTTTTTCTAACAGGATGACAGCGGTTTATATATGGAAATGAAGCAATGGAAAAGCTGGAAAATGGTGTGACATGAGCCACCCTTACGTCAGAAGTCTAGCAAGGAACTTCGGAAGACTGATGACAAAAGAGCATTGGTGGACTGAAGCTGAAGTCTCTTCAAACGAATGAAGAGGAGGAACCAAAAAAAAAAAAGGAACAGAGCAGCAAGGCCTCATACCAACATAGTATATATGTAATTTAGGCCAGAAATTAACCAGAATCTCCCAGATCTCTCTCTCGTTTCTTGAAAACCGTATTAATAAAACCGACACGGTGTCATTATAACATTAATTATCGTGCGATTCGATTCTTTCATATAGAAAATAAGAGGGGAAAGAAAATAACTCAACCTACATTTTCTGAAAAAAAAAATAATTCACGACTTCATTTCCCTTCTCGTCTAATACTCTTTTTCTGTAACTTGTTCTCTTTATTAAAAGCAAGACTTCAAATCAATAATCCAAGGGGCGGCTTAATGGGTGCTTTTTTTCTTGTTTTTATTGCCAATAATAACATTTGAATTACTGAATTGGCTGCTCTTAAACATTATTAAAGGTAAAAAAAACATAAAAAGTTTTTATTAAGATAATAAAACGTAAGAAAGCTTTTATTGCCTTTAGTAAATGTTAGAATTCCTGAATGGAATGCTCTTTAACATTATTAAAGGAAATAAGAACATAAAATGTTTTTATATGTAAAGTTTCCATACTTTTTTAGTAGATCTCTCCTTCTAAAGCCTCTACTATTAAATATTCTAAACATCTCACCAAATTTAAATGTAAAAAAACTACATTTAATACTAAAAGCAAATTTTCGAAAAGATTACGTCTTTTCTTTCTCAAGCCAAAAATAACAATAATTTGAAGAACAATACTCTAAATTACATTAAATTCCTCGAGAAAATATAAATAATATCATTTAGTTTCAATCTTTGTTTCTTTAACAATAATATACGACATGGCTTAACAATTTAGTTCTTTGATTGTAACCTTATTATTACATTTTGTGCATATTTTATCTACAAAACTTTTAACTAATCTTGTGAAAAATTTCTCTATTTCCATACCATCATTCCTATTCATGTTTTTTCTTTTTGTGTTCCGGATACACATGCTTTCTATTATCTTTCTTATTTTGGTGTCTCTTTCAATATATAAAATTTGTATCTCGTTGTTAATACAATGATTTCTGTTCACACAATGTTCTGCTACTTCTGATTTTTCAATGTACTTGTTCCTAATGCTGGTACCATGTTCCGTCATTCGTTCCTTCACTGTTCTTTTACTCTCGCCCAAATAGAATAAATCGCAATTCTTGCATTCTATTTTGTAAATTATACCCATTTCATGTTTTTTAACACTACTATTCAATTTGCAACATAAAATGTTTTTCAGTTTGTTGTTATATTCAAATCCAATATTGAAACCAAAACTTTTGCAAATTTCTTTTAAAGTCAGACTATTTT
>JAFIDM010010028.1:66449225-66476244 GCA_023159025.1 Thereuonema tuberculata | reverse complement strand
GTAGGAACTCTGAAACAGCTGTTCTGGATTCCCGGTATCAAAAATACTAAAAACAGATCAATGATTCCTTTTTCATTATTTATGTGCGAGTATGCTTTTTATTTTATTGTATTAACCATTTCTCCGCACTTTAAAATTGTTGTTAACTATCTTATTCTTGAGCATTCTCCACTTCAAAGCTTCGTGGGTTACTCCGGTATCCAAACTTCGGACTTCTATCATATAGTTTAGACTTCGGTGACAAGACTTGTTGCTCTCACATTTCTTTCTGCTTTACTGTCCGCATGAACGTCTCTTCTGACGTCACCGGGGTTCTGACGTCGTATCGGAACTGCGTCGTCAGGTCAGGTGAGAACTGTCTCATTTCTCTGTTCCACTACTCTACCCTGAGAGAAGACGGTCAGCTGATTTTATGCCAAATTATTGCTGACGTCACAAATACTCTTCTTGCAAATTTATTTAAATTTGCCGATAAATAATAAAAAATAATAATTCTTAAAATACGTTTCATGCCATATTAATAAAATAAAAACTAAAATAATTTTCTTAAATTTAGTTTATCAAAATATTTGGACGATTCCATCTTCACAGAGGACCTTGTATTTCACAGATGATGGTGCAGAAGTGTCTGCAAGTTGTCTTTTGGGCGTCTTTGCTTGACTTCCATTACAGCGGTATCTTTTGTTTGCCTCTATTTATGCAATTTCTTCCTGATATTCCTCCTGCCCGTTTTGAATAAATATGACTAATGCATTCTTTTGATATTGGAAACGCTTCTAGAGAAAATTCAGAATCCCATATTTTATGGGGCGGGTGGGATTTGCAAAATACTAATATTTGCTGTGATCATCATCCCACGAGAACGGGGTAATAGAAAATCGCTACTATGTAACCTTCCAACCCAAGTAGCAAACGAACTTCGATGGGGTTTCATCTGGTGCCCCAAAGGAATCGTTCAGGGAACATCATCGTTTCTTACCCCTGCACTATACATTCCTCGTCACAACAACTACCAAGATATAGTAAATGATTTAAAAATCTTTTCAAATACTTTGCGGCAAAAACTTTCCTTCAATTCCATTTGTATGTCAATGTTGTACTGAGAAGACTGTGATGGAAAGTGTTCATGACCATTCAATACAAAGACCTGAAAAAATGAGTTTTGAAGCCAACCAATAATGATATCATGTTTAACAAAACAATCCTTTATAACAAAGTAAATTTCATGCTTATGATAAAACTGTGAATTGACTAGTTTTATGCAAATTTGTGGTTGTAAGATCTAACATGAAAGCCTGGTTAGAGCAGGCCATTCAGTGTTAATACATTCAGAAATACTCTTCATTAATAACGACATAATTAATTCTTGGGTTTATCTATTCTACAGAAAAGATGTGATTGAAAGTCTTAATATAAAAGGCGGCTCCAACATAAGATACGACTTTAGATCCATCGGTGTAAAAAATGTTGAAATCAGTGAAGGGACAAATTGTCCTGATGCAGATTCTGAAAGACTGTGAAGTACGTGTTGATTTTCGCAAAATTACGAAGCGAAAAATCCCAGGTTGGGAGGTTACATTTCCAATGTGCTGATGGTAAAGCAGGCAAAGTGAGATGTAGTGTAAGGTCAGTGAGCTGTAGTGTAGCAAGCCAAGTCATCACCCGATGTCGAAACGGTGGGATAATGGAAGGACGATTGATAAAAAGTCGGCGTTGACGGGGACGACAGACACATTGATGAGCAGGATTATGTGAAAGTGAAGAAATACGTGCGAAATATTGGAGAGACAAGACTTGTCTATGAAAGTGCAGGGATGGTTCCAGAACCTCTGCATACAGGCTTTGAATGGGGGAAGTACGGAAAGCACCGAGGGAGAAACGGTAATACTGATGGTGAACAGGATCAAGTGTTAGAAGTACAGATGGCCGTGCAGAGCCATACACAATGCAGCCATAATCCAGTTTGGATCGAATAAGAGCACGGTAGATGCGCAACAAGGCCAAGCGATCACCACCCCAAGTGGAATGCGACAGCACTTTGATACAATGTAATTTTAAAGTATAACATTTCCGAAGTATGTGATCCTTAAAAGTCAATTTCCTGTCAAAAATCAGGCCTAAAAATTTATGCTGAGAAAGACACGTAAGTGGGACGCCACCAAGAGTCAGCTGGGACTCAAGAATAATTCCTTGACGACGAGTGAAATGGACACAGATAGTTTTGAATTGGGAGAAATTAAAACCATTAGAAACAGTCCATGTCTGCAACTGATTCACAGCTAACTGCAGTTGTCTTTCAATCAGATGTAAATTAACAGAACGGCAGGAAACCTGTAAGTCGTCAACGTATAAAGAATGGTGGATAAAAGGAGGCAAAGCAGAGATGATGCCGTTGATCTTTACGGAAAAAAGGGTATCGCTCAAAACACAACCTGAGAGACTCCGAGTTCCTGAGGATAAACGGTGGAAAGCATTGATCACGGACGAACTTGAAAAGTACGATTTGTATGAAAATTGCGAATGAAAATAGCCATGCGACCACGAAGGCCGTAACGATAAAGGTCTTGAAAAATACCAAATTTCCATATCCGATCATATGCCTTCTCGAAGTCAAAGAACATGGAGACGAAGATGGAGTTTTCGATTAACAAAAGCAGTGCAAATAGTATCTTCCAAACGTACAAGATGCTCAACCGTAGAACGATGTTGTCAGAATCCACACTGTGTGTGAGCTAGATGCTGATTGGCTTCAAGAAACCATTGAAGTCGGCGATTTACCATGCATTCAAGCGTCTTACACAAACAGCTGGTGAGTTCTATGGGGCGATAATTATTGAAATCACTGACATCGTTACCAGGTTTAGCAAGAGATATGATTATAGCTCGGAGCCAACTATCAGGAAATAAATGTTCCAACCTGATTTTATTAAAGATTGACAGAAGAATAGTCAACGAAGAAAAAGATAAGTGACGCAACATCACGTAATGAAGTCCGTCAGGGCCGAATGCGGTATTTTTGCTGTTATTTAAAGCAAACAATAACTCCTGGAAGCTAAAAGGGAAATTATACAGTTCTCTGTTGGAAGAAGAGAATTTTAATGGAATAACTTCAGTATGATCTTTAATCTTTTGAAAAGTGGGAGATAACAAAGCAGGGCTGGAATTCCGTGCAAAAGCCCGTCCATGTGCTTCAGCTTGATCAGAGATATTAGCTATTTCTTTTTCATCTTCTTTGAGTATATGCAAAGAATGAGAGACATATTTTCCGTGCATCTTCCGAATTTCATCCCAGAGGATCTTTGAAGACAGTGTACACGTTATTGATGATACAAAGCGTTGCCAAGACTCTTTCTGACTAACATGACGGATACCACGAGGAGAAGCGCGGGCACGCTTAAAGATTAAAAGATTAGCAGAAGTGGGATAACGTCGGAAAATGTTCCAGGCTTTCTGTTTAAGTTTCTGCGCAGAAGTACAGTCAGGAGTCCACCAAGGTTTGGGATGGAGAGGGAATCGTCCTGATGTGTGTGGAATTGTTTCGCTGGCAGCACAAACGATGATATGAGTGATTTCGTCAGTAAGATGATCAATCGGGGTCGCAAGATCAATGGTCTCCAGATTACAGCGGCTAGCAAAAGTAATCCAGTCAGCAGAATCAAATTTCCAACGAGGACGACGAGGTGAGCAAACAGCAGAAAGAGATAGCTCTTTGAGGGTGATTAGGAAATGGTCACTGCCACCAGGATCATCATTAACATACCATGAGAAATGGGGGACGAGTGAAGCCGAACCAATTGCTAAATCAATAGCAGAGAAGGATATTGGCGAGGATGTGAAATGAGTTGCTGCATCTGTATTAAAAATACAAAGATTACGCCGAGCTAAAAGATCTTCAATAACAGTTCCTCTGGTATTGGTGGAACAAGAACCCCAGGCCGGAGAATGAGCATTGAAGTCACCAACTAAGAGACACGGAGTCGGTAATTGATCAAGAAGATTATCAATGTCTGTATGTGAAACAGCCGCTGTTGGGAAACATACAAGCTACAGACAGTAAAAAAGAGGCTAGTTGAAAGGCGAGCAGCAACCGCTTCCAAAGAAGTCGTAAGTGGAACTGGGGAAAAAGGAATGTCATGTCAAATAAGGAGACAAACTCGTCCTCCGCTTCTATCAATCCGCTGTTTACTCAGCATAAAATAACCATGAGCTTAGAATAACTATAAAGTGTCGTTTCCCGTAAGAAAAGTTTCCTGCAGACACAGACTTACAAGGATGATGTGTGTGAAGTTAGCTTTAACATCATTTAAGTTTGAGCGAAGTCCTCTACAATTCCATGACAAAGAAACCATAATTTAAATTCAAAAGAAAAGGTGAAAGAATGAACGAAAAGTCAAGGTGGAGCACGTGGTAGTGCAGGAAAAATAGAAGATCTTATGGGGTCATCCATATCGTCGTCAGAAGATCGTAGGTGAGAGGAATGTCTCCGATGTCCACGAGGAGGCGAATGTGAACGTGAATGAGTGCGTAAAAAGGATTGTTGTGAAGAACCTGAATGCCGTTCCCGTGTGAATTTTGGCGCCGCTGGGGTAATAGAAGGACGTGAAGATATCGGTAAAGACAAATGGTGGATTGTGAGGTAGATGGTGCAGATTGCGACGGATCTCGCGGTGTGGAAGTAGCAATGGTTCGAAATATTACAGAAAAATACTCATGAGGAGGACAAGTGATGTCAGTTTGACAAGAGATTGAAGACGTCTGTTTCAATTGTACAACAGAAGAAAAAGTCTTTTGAAATATCGTAGAGAAGCATTTTCCGGGCTTCGGGATAAGAAATAGAGTGCTTCACACGGAGGGTCTGGATCTCCTTTTCTTCTTTCCATCGAGGACAAGATCGAGAGTAGGCAGGTTGGTCACCCGAACAATTGATACATTTAAATGGCAGTGTACACAGTGGAGACTCGTGGGAAGGCGCACCACACTTAGGGTAGGTTGATTTGCCACGACAAGCTGCAGAGTCATGGCCATAACGCTGGCATTTAAAACAAGACAAAGGTTGGAATGTAAGATCGAACAGGACAAAGTAACAGCTTTAATACTCGGTGGTAATGTGGAGGAATTAAAAGTCAGGATAATGGTACGAGTGGGTATCTCCTTATTATCAGGATGAACATTAATCCGGTCGGACAGCAATCACACCCTGCGACGAGAAGCCTTCAAGAAGGTCAGCATCACTCAATCCATCGAGAGCGGATTCACGAATGACTGGAGTTCAGAGTCTTGTGCTTGATGACAGAGACAGGGGTGTTCAAATGGAGAAGTTGGTCGACCGCTTTCGAGAAAGGCAGCTGAAGTAATAAATCACCAGACTGGAGTTTCTTGATAGATTGAATAAAAGAAGTTACGCTTAAAAGTGCCTTGGAAACAAGAAAAGGAGACAGTTTTCACAAAGGTGTCTCGGGGTTGAAAGAGTGCATAATCAGAAAGGTGGAACTGGCACGACAAGGTAGATTTGACATTAACAGTGTGGGAAGTGCTTCCCAATGAAGGAAATAAACTAGAATCCATACAAAGAGGATTTAGCTGGGGAATATAAACGGTCACCAGGCAGCTATCCCCATATCTGCCTGGAAGGCACTGCAGGAGGCAGTTTAAATACTGTGGGTGCAGCCAGGCGATATTTTTGTTTGCCCAAAGGGATCGTTCAAGACACTAATTTACCCCGTAGTGCCACACATCAATCGGCACGATGCCTTTCACCTTGGATTCGGGGGCGGGCGTTTAAGACCCATGGAGGGCAAAATAAAAATCTCCAAGGGTGTCCCCTCACCACGTAAGGAACCCGAATCGAGGAGGCGCTTCGATGGACTGCGCCGTTGTCTCGGCATTTCCTCCTTGACACAAAAAGACTATGGTTATCCCGCCAATACTCGGCCGCCAGAGTCTCGTTCGTGAAAACAGGGTCCACCAGGGAAAGGTGAGATTGACATTTTCGAAGGAGAGGCTATATTAACCATCAAGTGTTGTCACTTCACTCCCCTTGGACCCCAACGATCAGTTTTTAAGTCAAAGATGTAGGCGGCAGGTGGGCAAACTCAAAGATGCAGGTGGCTTGTATACAGGACATAACCAATGAAATAACAGAGCAAAACTCATGACCTAGAAACGGCTAACATCTGGCGTAGACCGTAGGAACCCGCGGGCAAACGAGCAACTTAGGTCGATCGAATTAGGTCTCAACTTCATAACCCAGGAATGACATCCATTGGTAGGGTATTTGTAAACAAATATAAAAACAAATAACAAAAAATAACCAAAAAAATTAATCTAATACCCAACCAAATAAAATAAAGTTAACACAAGCGATCGACAATTATACGGAGGAATAATATTTTCTTAATATAGGTCATTTGTTTCGTAAGCTAGTGCTAAGGAGTGCTCGTAATCTAAAATATGACCTTGATCTGTAACGTGTATTGCAGTTAAATAATTGAAATCACCATTCGCACAGAGATTCATAATAGACTGTCTAGTCTCCCCAATATAACAACTGAATCCTTTCCAGCATAACCAATATGGATCATTATCCCATTACGGTGGATTTTATGTAACTTGGTGTAAAATAAGTGTTAAATATTTTTTTTTAAATATTTTTTTTTCAATAATTTAAATTAGGACAGAAATAAGATTTTTAAACTACTGAGAATTTTTTATTATTAAAAAATAAATGTGAAAAAAAATATTTAGCTGCCTAATACAGCAGTAATTGCGTTGTAACAAGGCTGAATTGACTACTATTCATATTTTGAAATAGTCTTAAAAGTGGACTTGAATTTTCGTAAAAAATATTGGTAACTGTATTGGGTTCATATTTTATTCTTGTTACACTTGTTATCAATAAATACCAGTTGTGTATTTTTAATAAATTAATGAAACTGAGTAACTTGGTTTGTATGTCACCTCCGTCACACATAACGATTTTAATCACTGAAGAGCTTTAATCATCGATAAAGTTACTAAATTCGCCCTAGATGGCAGCACGTTCGCTATATGCTGCGCAATCGCCTTGGGCGAGGATAGAGCGGTAAAAAAAGTCGTGTCTACAACAGTCGTAAGTTTCTACACTAATATTTGTATTTAATGATATATCAACTCCGTCACGCATTTATACATTGTAATTTTTAACAGTAGAAGTACAAATTTTAAATAGTTTGTTGGGAAATGTTATTGAATTGTTGTAAACTGAATACAGGTGTAATCGGAGTTTAAGCCTAACACCAGAATATAAATTAGCATGTATTCATCAACTCCGTCACAGTCAGCTCCGTCACAAGTCCATGTGACGGAGTTGTCAATAATGTGACGGAGCAGATGAAGCTAACAATTTATATTTTTTAACGATCATAATAATACCAAGTATTTTTTAATAAAGAAATCCGTGATTATTTAATTATACTATAATAAATACATTACTTTTATTGCTTTTTGAAACACAAAAAGAATTGTAAAAGAACAATATTTCTGGTGTCTTGGATTTCGTAGAACTTTCACTACACTCTGTAGGTTTAATCGTCAATCTTTGAAATTGTTGTTTGTGCAGAACTTGTACTCTGCGCAAATACTTAGACTTACTTTTTTAAATTAGCTTCTGCTTTTTAAACAAATGGGTAAAGTCAGTGCAGCTAAACGACAGAGACTCTGCCGACTCAGACGGAAGGCAAACCCTTTGCGTCAAGAGATGCATTTAATGGATGAAACAGAAAGATGGCATCGTCGGAAAAAAAGTATTTCTACCTTAAGTAAACGAGCCCAGAGAAGTAAAAGGGCAGGATGGAGAAAAGCCAGCAAAAAACACCGGCAAAATAATAGAATTTTGCAACAGGCATTGCCGTCGCCTAGGAGTCCAGGTCCAGACGTTAGTCAACCAGGATTATCAAGGTATGGATGCACTGAGTTCAAAGTTCGTTTAAAGCCTTTCAAAACATCACTATCCAAATAAACTGCAATCAACTACTTATTTAATTCACATTTTCTTATGAAATGATCATATTTTCCATTAAATTTTGCAGGCAAAAACTTCTGACCGAAAGACAGTGCGAAGGGAACGTACCAAGTGTGTCCAAGAAAATAAAAAATTGAAGGAACAATTAGCTGCTCAGAAGAGGTTGACTCAAAAGTATAAAACACAAGTGAGCCGCCTGAAGAACGGTACTACAAAAATGATAAACAAAAACACACCTCGGTCAAAAACGAAACGGCTTCTGCAGGGAAAAAAGGTTTCCAACAATGTCAGGAAGACATTAATATTTCACCATGCATTATTGGACGATATTCGTAACAAATACAATACCACCAAAAGCCAAAAGGTTAAACAAATTCTTGCAAACCAGTTTGTAGGCAAAGTTGTCAAAAAATACAGATTGCAATACAAGTTACAAACTGCGGTTGGTTTCTCCTATAAGCAATGGAAGACACTGTTAACGTAGAGCAGCTAGCTTACAGTATGCCTTGCAACACAGAGTCCAAAATCTGCATGTATGGTGATTGTAACAAATGTGCCAAATTGCAAGTTAAATTACTGAATCCAGAAGGTCTTGATAAGGAGCAGGATGTATTTTATTGGAAATGGTGCACACGACCTAAGGAAACCGTTCCGAAGCTGAAAAATCCAAAAAGTGTAGTAGTTAAAGTAACTGAAAAGGTCAAAGTAACCGCAAAAACAGCTGATGTAATTGACAAATTTCAATCAACGATTACAAGGCTACGCAGGCATGTCTATAACATTCGTCACCAATATAAGGTGTAAAAAGAATTACGACTTACCTTAACACCTCAAGAATGCTTAATCCATATCGATTTTGCGGAAAATTACACTTGTAAATTCAGCAAGGAAATTCAAGCGGTACATTTCGGTGCTTCACATGAGCAAGCAAGTCTCCACACTGGTGTGTTGTATATTGGAACAGGGCAGAACCTCTATGTTTTACAGCTATATCGGACAGCAGAAAACATGAACTAGCCGCAATCTGGGCGTATTTGAAACCAATTATGACGTTTATACGTGAGAACCATCCCACAATATTATATCTTCATTATTTCAGTGATGGGCCCGTAACTCAAAAAGGCAAACTTCTTTCTACTTAGCACAATTCCTTTTGAATTCGGCTTCAAAGGGTTAAGTTGGAACTTTTTTGAAGCAGCCCATGGGAAAGGGGCTCCAGATGGTATAGGGGTGCCTTAAAACGCTCTGCTGATAGAGCTGTTGCACTTGGATCAGATGTTCCGAATGCTGAAAAGATGTAAGAAGTTTTAAATCAGTCAGAAACAAAAGTTAAACTTATGTTTATACCTTCTGTGGAGGTCGAGGTAGCATGTAGCCATATGCCAAACAATCTCCCTTCCGTGCCAGGAACGACGAAAATTCATCAAATTATCTGCCTTGAGCCTCGGCAGATAACATACCGTGACGTCAGCTGCTCATGCACTAAACTAGAAACTGGTAAAGTGTGTGACTGCATTCAAACGAAGTCGTTTACGTTTGCATCAACATCAGATACCGTCGTACGGGATGAACGTAAAATAAGACCTGAGTCAGCATTGCAACCACTAGAGTCCGCAACAAATGAAATAATTGGTAAATGGTGTGTAATTGAGTACGACACATATGGATATCCAGGAATTGTATAACAGTTTGATGAGACTCAAATTGAAGTTTCATGCATGCATTCTGTCCAAGGAAATAGATTCTTTTGGCAAGCTAGGAAGGATATTCTGTGGTATGACTTTAGTAAGGTTATTTCTATGATTCCAGAGCCTACAAAGGCTGACCCTAATGACAAATTTCTTGCGGTTGAACCTGGACTTTGGAAAAACATTTTGAAAAAAACTGGAAAACACTAGATATTAGACGTGCTTGAGGTTTACCATTTTTAACCATTTACCATTGTTTTCTATTTTTACTGTTAACTAGAAATCGTGGAGATGTTATAATATGCTGCCATTAATGTTATCATTTAAATAAAGTGTAATTTACAAATAAACTGTGTGCCAACTCTGTACCGGCTGGTCAACTCCGTCACAGCTGGTCAACTCCGTCACACACACAAAATTAAAACTTTTAAAATATGTTAAAATAATTTTTTTTAATCTCTGCTGAGCAGATGACAGCAACAAGTAATTCAACTACTACATATTCGAAGCATAATAATACAAAAAAATTGAATTTGGTTTTTATCATATTTTCCTTTTCATTTGCAACCATAATGGGATATTGACCCATATACAGCGCCCCTAGGATTTCCTTGATGTGTATGAACCTTATTGTTAATGGATTTCGCTAAAGTGGATGTGATAGCTTAAGTTCATCTAATGTTAATTGGCAACAAAAACTTTCTTAACGCAGCAAAAATGTTTGAATGGTATGGTATTGAAACATGCATTATAGTCTGGGATATAGTTCGAATAGGAAGGTTTTGTATGTCCTGCAGCGCTTTGACTATTTTTTCGAATGAAGTGAAAGAGATAATTATTGGAAATCAAAATGTGATAAATACATTTAATTCTTTTTCAAAAACCTCTTTTGAATCAGAAAGCTTGAATGCTATACTAACATCCATGCTGACGATATTAGATTTAAATGAAATGGGTATAATGAGCCGTAACTTAAAGTTAACCCACTGAAGGTCGGTTTACGGTCTACCTCGGTAATAAATTGTGAAATGAACCTGGTAATGTATCGTCCAAAAAAGAAATTCTGTTATTGCATTCATTTTCAAATTTAAACTTAAAATTGAGATGTATTTTACTAATGATATTTTTAATTCCCAATTCGAATAAATTTTCTATATAAAATGAGAGATCGTCAACATGGCAAAGGGAAATGTGAATTTGAAAATGATCAAATAACTGAGAAGCACTGTTCGTAGTTTATGACTTGTATCACTCGGCTAATAATGCTGAGGCCGAAAGGCCCATCAATAAACCCGTGGACTGTCTGAAACTTAAACAATTGCAAATCATACCATAGAAAGGCCTTAAACTTCATCCAAGATATCATTCACTAAGAAATCCTTTCCAATATGGAATATGCAGTCTACATCTTCAAGATTCATGGATCACTTTTATCAATAGGAATGATGTAGTGACATTATCTCAAAGAATCACTTAACATCAATAGTTAGCAGATAAAATTTCAAGTTGTTTACCAGATGGTATATTATTCAGTTAAGTCTAAAGATATCCTTTGATTTACTTTGGCATAGCAATCTGTCTACAGGGTTTCTGCTTGTCATGCTATCGTTTAATTTTTCTATTATTTAATTTTTCGACAATTCATAAATCACATCTTTTCCCCAAACTACATCCGAAAAAGAAAGAAATTATCATTTTGGAAATTTTTTGACTAGTATATCATTGATTTAATTGGTAATCCCCTCACTCACTCCCATTATTCTAGAAAACGACTCAAGGTTTTTATTTGAATTGCAACCCTTTCTCCAATTCCAAGTATGGATGAAGTCACAGATTGGATGTTGAACTCTAGACAAAAAAAATCACTGGTAATTTTGTAGAAGAATAATTTTGAAATTGCCATCATTGTTTTCGAAGTTTCCAGTGATTTTAAATATTAACTTATTTGACTAAAATTGGTTTCGCATTTCAAAAAAATAAGTATGTTTGTGCTAATTTAATACTTTTTTTTTATTTTCAGTCATATATTCAGAGTACATTGAAGGGAAAAAACATCAATAGACGAACAATTGAAAAACAATGTGATTATCTACAGCAATAACGAGGCTATTACAGTTGAGAAATATGTCTATGCTGATCCGAATGAGAAATTGATATTTCACGTTCAGGAAATGCGCCGAAAAATGCCAGGGAAGTAATGCTATTTACTAATGAAAAAAATATGCTATTTTCCTGACAAGGTTAATATATTTATGTTAATGTAGTTAATATATTTTTGAAAGAATTTCAAAAATCTGTTTAATTGGTGTCATTTGAGAAGTGCGGGATTATTTTTTTGTTGCTCAATTTTGTTAGTTTTAAAAATCATTTAGATTTTATTAGAAAGTACCTACATGAAGCTTCAAAAATGCTACCTACAATGTAAAGGAAATTCCTAAAATTTGAAGAATTTGTTATTTTTAGTTTATTTGTTCATTTCGATGAGGATTTGATTTTCAAGCACTTTCAAAAGGAATTATCGAAAACAATTTAGAAATAATTTTCTAAAAATAATGGCAAAACACTTTTGTAGATTAACACAAACAGCATCATCACCTGGATTATCATCTATGATTATCACCACACAGTAACCGAAGATATCGAATTCACAATATAACGCATCGCTTTAATGTTAGCGTTTTCAACAACAAATTTAGTAGTCTCTTTTAAGCTTAATCGGAAGGTTCGAACATAATGAGAATGTTATCTAAGAAATCTTCTACTGTGAGAAGAATAGCAAATAGGCGTCGCTCTTCAAGAAAAAATTTCTTTGCATGGCAAGATGAAACGGTGAAGAATTCAACTGACATTAACATACCAGGAGTGAAATATATAAACGATAAAAACTCACCGGTGGTTTTGAGAATATTGTGGGCTTTAATACTTGTAATTTGCTTAATGTCAACAATTTATCAGGTGATAGATAGAATCTTGTATTACAAAATACAACCTCATGAGGTGAGCGTCCAAGTCAGAGCTCAGAAGTATCTTAAGTTACCTGCTATTACCATCTGCAATTCTGTCTCATGGGATTTTATGACATATTGTACGTCTTTATCCCAAGTTGAAAACAAGAAATTAGCTGAAAATATAGATCTAAATGAAGAACAGAAGAACACAGGAATATCCGAACAAATGATAAATGTTGGCAGTGTAGTAAGTAATTTAAATAATTAGTCAGTTTATTGGAATAATTCTTAATAATCTACCATTTATATTTTAAGCAATACGCAATTTTTGTTAGTTCTGTAACCATTATTACAGTTTTTCAGTCTATAAAGTAAGTTAAATAATTTTTCAATGTTTAATATTTGTATCTGAACTTTCCAAAAGAATTAAGTAGATAATATTTACGGTTTAAAAATCTGCACAAATTGTAAAAATATTTACGGTGCATTACAATGAAACAACTGATAAACGTTGGCAGTGCAGTAAGTAATTTAAATAATGTTTAAGTTCAATTGAGGACTTCTTAATAATTTTAAGGAATATGTATTTTTTGTAAATTCCCTAACTGTCTTTGAAGTTTTTACAAAGACGTTTTCCAAACGAAGAATATTTATGGCTGAAAATTCTGAACAAATTTCAATGTTTGATTTATGTGATTAATTTGTGATAATTTTTTTTGTCCAGTAATTTTTTGTAGCATTACTAAAAATTAATACTGATTTTTATCATTAGTTTTTTATTCTAATTCTGAATATATTTTTATTCTATCTCAATAATTTTTATAATTTTTAGTGTAATAGTTACGACGATCTAATTGAAAGAGAATATAAAAAATGCAACTTGAAAGTGAAAATCGAAGAGGTGCCATTTTATTTAGGGAAGTGCTCCACTGTTTCATTTGGTTAGTTATTTCTTTCATTTAATTTATTTTTTTAGAATTAAAGATATTTAAGCATTACCATCTTTTATTGAAGTTATAATTTTCTGTTAACAAAACAAAGATAGAGTTGGTTCAGATATTTTCTTTTTCGATTCACGTGTTTGAAGAAAGCCTAATTTGACTAAACAAGCATTCGCAAACGACAGTGGTTTACTTCACCCGCATTTTTAGACAGTTACAGAAATTCGTTATCTGGCTTCTTATAGACTCACTGCAAAAACATTAGCGCACCCAGAAGCAGCAGTCGAAATGGAATAACACTTGGCAAAGGCAATGAGAATCAGGATTCAAATAACTGACTACAATATCAGAGCATAGAGGTCGGTCGTTCAGGCAATACACCAATAATATTTCGAAACTCAATTCCGAGATCTGAGTTGTTCAACAAACGGGACGTCGTTTCCATTGATATTGACAATAATTTAAATTTTTGCATGACATGAATATTTAGACATATTTATAATTATATGAAAACACACACACAGAATCAAAAATAACACTACAATGTAGGTCCATTTACTAAAATAAATCACTCGCAGAATAACAAATTGATCATGAATACGAAGAACTGTTATCAGCTTTTACGCTTTAGTGCTGTGATCTACCAATCATAGGATGCAAACATGCGGCGATACAACTTGGTATGGAGTCATAGATACATCTATGGAAGATCCTCACATTGCTCTTGCAAATGCCGCTGATTGCTTCAGGTGCTGTCCCAGTTGGTCCCATACATTTGAGTGGGCGACATTGAACCCGATCGCTACTAGGAAGGTTTTCAGCAGAACAGAGACAATTCAGGGAAATTAGTACTGTATGTGGGAGGGCATTATCTTGTTGGAAAATGGACCGGTGTATGAAACCCTCCATGAACGGAAGCATTTGAGGCTGCAGACTAATCTTGAACTTACCACTGCGCCGTTAATATTCCTCTCATCGCTATTAGCGATAATAGCTACCGAGAATCATAGACGAATGCTCCCAACACCAAGACGCCACTATCAGGATTTGCGTGGTTCTCCATACTCTAGTATGATGGTTATCCAATTCACCAAAACGTGGATTCTCACTAAACACCCCATAGCCGTCCATGATACACCACTACAAGCGAGGCCGCCAATGGTCGGATGTTCATAGCACACAGTATAAGAGGCAGCGAGAATACGAGTCTCGTTCTGTACGTATTCTCGCAATCGTGCGGGTGAACATGTAGGTGTCCAGTAATGCAGCAACTGATCTATGGACGCCACCCTTGGATCAGTTCAGTATTCTCGGAGAATGACACGATCGTCTCTTTTAGTAGTACATTTAAGTCTTCCACTGTCTTCTCTGTGTATGTGCGTTTGTATTCTTACATCTCCATTGCTCGCAACAGCGTCCAGGTGAAAAGGTCCAAGTACAGTCATTTCAACGAAACTACAAATCTTCCTTCCGCAGTCCAACGTGTCACCTCTTTCAAATTCTGTTAGTGGTTCAAAATTGCGTCGAATGCATTGTTGAGGCATACTGGAGACTACTAGAACTGCATTCGAAAAGCAAAGGAAGCAATAACAATGGTCCCAGATTGTCGTTCACATACTCACAGCCGTCCCAGCTTGGCAGTTCTCAGCAGGCAATAGCAGCCTAAATCAGATTTCGTTACTCAAGATCTTGGCGACTAATTTTTTCGCAATGTGTACATTTGGGATTGGAAATTGATTGGATTTGGAATTGAATGGGATTGGAATTGATTGATTTGATGGCATTTAGCTGTTCTGAAGTATTTTTAAATTTAAGGTAATTTATTTGAGGGTAAGCTTTAATTTTCTTAAGAAATATTTAATATGCTGTAGAAAAGATAATAATCAATATTTCAATGTCTGGTTTTATTGTGAATATCGCTTTCGATTGAAACTTAACTGCAATTTTATACAAAGAAAAGAAATTATTTTAAAAATAAGATGTTGTTTGGTATAGTTCGAAATGTCTTTTACGATTAGAATTATCATTTAGTAGGATTACATTTAAAACCTGGCACTCAATGAAGTCAGAGACATTTTAGCACTACTACAAAATACTGGATATCTAGAATAATTTTTTAGACACTGACATAATAATATTGTAATAATAATAATAATAATAATAATAATAATAATGATAATTAGTATAAATGTTCGGGTTTCTTTAGCTAAGATAATATGGCATATCAAAGACCAAAGCACATGTTGCTAAGTGTAAGAAAGTATGAAAGAGATGTTAGGGATGTTAGAATCATGAATTTCCTAAATATGCGTGTTGTGTTGAGCACCAAAACCTTCTGGAGTACTGCATAAGTGTTTGTGATGTCCTAGTGTGCTGAGGCTGTGGTACAGTGTGGAGGATAGGATGATAGATATAACTAGTACTCGGTCCTGCTTCCACTGTTTCTGGAGCTCGTATGCTAGGTCAGCGTATTTAGTGATCTTATCTGCATGAGTTTTCTGAATGTTCTTGCTGATAGGCACTGCAATATCAGTGAGATAGATAACAAGAGATTTGGCACAGGGGTGAACGGAATGAAGATTATAAATGAGAGATGAGGACTAGTTATTATTTAAATTAACTTCAGCAATACGATTAAAACTGGATATAATCTTAAATAATCGATTGCTTGACAGATAACCACAATTGACAGGAATTTAACTAACTAAAATCTAATAAATTCAAGTTCTAAAATTAACTAAAGTCTAATAAATTCAAATTCTAAAATCAAATAACGGCGCTCCGTGCGTCGCATTTATATTTACTGGGGGAATAACTGAATACGCTGTCTTGTAATCGGAATACAGGAATCCAATAATACCGTGCATTAACTTTAAGGAATTGATACTTACTCTTCTTGGCAGTATCAACTATCTTGCAACTCGATGTATGCTTACTTATACTTGACGGCTTAGTAAACTATAGCATTGATTCATAATAATTTTCAAATATATCTTCGAAAATCTAAAATTAACGAAACAATTCACTTCTTCATAGTTTCTTCATAAATTCTAATTCTATATTTCGACCCAATTAAGGGACTTCTTCAGGAAACATATAAATAAAAATACATAAATGAGTAAGAGAAAAAGCTTTCTCTTCCTCTTCAAATCATAATCGAATAGATACAAAGCAATAATCAAAAAGATACAAGGCAAAATATAACAATCAAACCATATAACATCTAACATCCAATAATCGAAAAGATACAAAGCAAAATATAACAATCAAACCATATA
This sequence comes from Thereuonema tuberculata, assembly GCA_023159025.1. Classification (NCBI taxonomy): domain Eukaryota; kingdom Metazoa; phylum Arthropoda; class Chilopoda; order Scutigeromorpha; family Scutigeridae; genus Thereuonema; species Thereuonema tuberculata. The sequence continues at coordinate 66,459,390 of JAFIDM010010028.1, read as the reverse complement.
ACATCTAACATCCAATAATAATATAAAATAACAATTGATAACAAATGAATTATAACCATCAAAAACAAAACAAAACAGTAAATGATCAAGGTATAGGCTCATTTTAAAGTCAATAAATCTCTAATTCTCTTGTTATGTAATAAAGACTTCTTAAACATACTTAAAGAAACCGCATTTACTTTAAGTGATTTATCTTTATTGATGCATAAACTTTGATATCAACAACATGGACAAGGATATCAAATTCAAAATTGAAGAAGAAAATGAAGGCAGCATTAACTTTCTAGATTTAAAAATTACAAAAGATGAGAATGAGTTAATAAAATGTGAACACTATAGAAAACCTTTTCAAAGCAATCATTTACTTAATTACAATTCGAACCATCTAATATCCACTAAGAAAGAGATAAACAAAGGAAATTTGAGAAGAATAACCAATTATACCCATGATAAAGGAATTTGGAAAGAAAAAATCAGTTTTCAAAAAGATTCTATTAATGAATGAATATCCTAACAAATTCATCGATGAAACTTTTGGAGAATTTTTTAGGAAGAGAAAAATTGTAAGATCCAACAATCAAGTGAAAGTTAAAAAGAATTATGCTAAATGTATAAATTTACCAGTAGGGTTAAAAATAAACAAACAGGTCAAAGATGTATGTATAAGTAATGAGACTATAATATTCCACAAAGAGAACATTTTGTTTAAAAAAACAAGAATTAGAAAAGAAAATTCGCAATTAAATAGAATGGGGTTAGTGTACGCACTACAATGCAGAGATTGTAAGGACATATATATTGGAAGCACAGGCCGGACATTGAGAGAACGGGTCAACGAGCACACCAATGCATATCAAAACAGAGATGAAAAAATTTCAGAATGGGCGCGACATTGCATGAGAAACAACCATTGCCCTGATCCCATAGTGCATAACGTGTTCAATGTTAAAGATGAAATTAAGCGCTTCAAATTGGAATCCTGTCTTATTAATAGTTGTATATGCATCAATAAAGATAAATCACTTAAAGTAAATGCGGTTTCTTTAAGTATGTTTAAGAAGTCTTTACTACATAACAAGAGAATTAGAGATTTATTGACTTTAAAATGAGCCTATACCTTGATCATTTACTGTTTTGTTTTGTTAATGATGGTTATAATTCATTTGTTATCAATTGTTATTTTATATGATTATTGGATGTTAGATGTTATATGGTTTGATTGTTATATTTTGCTTTGTATCTTTTTGATTATTGGATGTTAGATGTTATATGGTTTGATTGTTATATTTTGCCTTGTATCTTTTTGATTATTGCTTTGTATCTATTCGATTATGATTTGAAGAGGAAGAGAAAGCTTTTTCTCTTACTCATTTATGTAGTTTTATTTATATGTTTCCTGATGAAGTCCCTTAATTGGGTCGAAATATAGAATTAGAATTTATGAAGAAACTATGAAGAAGTGAATTGTTTCGTTAATTATAGCATTGATTACTTTTCTAACATAGAAGATTGTCATACGAATAATGAATTAAACTTTTGGCACTTTTCATAGCAGCAAAATCTTGACACTACTGCTTGCTATTATCATGTAACCTAACAGCGTCCAAAAAATAATTTCAAAAACGAAAGATCAGCTCCATACTCGTGCATTCACTGTACTAGTGTTGAAACAGTGGTCATGCATTTCATTATTCATATATCACATTTCTATATTAATATTTCATATCTATTATTCAAAAAAATTCAAATTATTATTAAAAAGAAATTTCACTATTCTCCCACAATATTCAATGAAGTAAGGGCGTTTTAGCACCACTAAGAAATATTGGATCTAGATTTAATTTTTAGACATTCATAGAGAAATTCTTACTATTAACATTTTCATTTATTTTCTTCTAAATACCCACCAAAATGAAAATGAAAAATAACTAAATTATTTTGAGAAATTTTAATTATTAAACATTTGAGGATTAGATATTCAAAATTATTATTTGTTTTTATTTTTTTCTATCGTTATTAAATATCATGATTGTAAGACTCAGGAAACGAAGCATTTAACTTTGGCGGTAAAAACGGAACATGTGCTCCTGCCTAACATTAACAAATGCAGATGAAATTTATCAATAAACTCTCATCTCTAATTAGAATCTTTTACTTCGGAAGAAAAGTAGTTTAAAGAGAATGATGTCATGTTAATTTGGTAAATTTATAAAAACTCGATAGATAAAATTTTAATAATTTATGATTTTTGTAATGAAACTTCCTATTATTCTTATTAATGAAATTGTTTAATTTTATCCGTTAAACTTTTAAATACAATTTTAGTCTTAGATATTTGTTTTGATTCTGTTACCATTAATTTAATCGTTTTCTGTTTTGAATTGGTTCTAATGATCCAATTATTTCAATTACAATTTAACTTCATAATATTAGGTGATTCTCTGAAGTACTTTGGAGTGTCCACATTTCTCTACGTGAATGTTTCTCTTGGAAGAGTATACACATTTGCAAACAACAACGTAAATATTACACTCAAGCAAAAACTGTATGTAAGTATATAAATAATGAATAGTAAATTGTCTACATAAAATTATTATGTTCATCCCAATTTTAATTGACTAAAGATTTGAAGTTTCTGCATTGTTGCTAACTCTATTAAAACTCTTTGACATCTAGTTTCACCTGCACAACAAGGAAGAGATTCCGATGGATTTGATGTTGATATACTACATGTTGCTACCAGAAGCTGGAGATTGGGTATTCTCATTACGATATAGAGCGGTAAGTTTATCATAATTTCTCATATGTATCCTGTCACGGTTTATTTTGATTATTTTGTTGTTTTTCTTTTATTTCATTAGCGTTTTCTTTCATTTTTATTTCATAACTATCAGGTATTTTTAATGAAAGTTATTCATGCTGCTTCTTTTTCTTTTGATCGGTTCTTGTCGTTTTTGTTTTTCACTTTTTCTGTAATTTATTGCTTCTCTTATATTTTTATGTTTTTATCTTCATGTTCCTGTGAAAATTTTTAAAATCTTTCTCACACAGTAATAAAGCTGTCTTCTACTTTCGTCTTTCGTTATTTTGTAAGTCTCTCTGTCGCCCTTATCATGATTGTTTGTTTTATAAGTTTTTATCTATGACATCACCACGTCTCTTTAGCTGGACATATTTTGAGTAATTAATAAGAAGAAAGTGGAAGACGGAGATGAAAGTAAGAAAGGAGTGGTGGAAGGCAGAAGACTTTATTACTCTTAGTGAGTTAAGAAAATGTGAGGAATAATGCTTATTTGTGCAAAACAAAGGAAAATGGAAAGCTTTTTATTGTGATCTGCAAGTTTCGAAACCAACATCTGAAAGCGTGTGGTGACGGCTGTAGTCGAAGATGGAAACCAATTCTGACGAGCCGGAACGAGGGAAGAAGTCTGAGACTTTCCAGCAGTCAACTGTGTGTGTGTCGCCGAGAATGTTAATCAAACTTTCGCTTTTATTCGTCACAAAATCATGCTATGATATCATGTGGCATGCGAGCAATTGTTTGCATCAAATTAATGAGAAAAACTATCTGAAGAAGTGTTTAGTGTGTTCTACATCAGTGATTCTTCTTGATTTTAAACCGAAAACTAAAAATACTGCCACGGTTTCTACAACTGATTGTTACTACTTTTATTCGACTTCTTCCATCATTTCAAGAAGCAAAAGACTTCCGTCACATTTGCCTTATTCTATTAACACTTGAAATCACAAGGAAGAGACGATTTTCACTGGACTTTCTCTTAAATATTGATTTTTTTTATTATAGTATATTTGTAAATTGTTTATTAGTCAAAAGTTATTATGCGTTTGTTGAAACTTTCACTTTTTGTTTTATTAGATAAAAATATTATTCTAGCATTTCATTTATTTTAAATTTATTGCCATCTAGATATGTACTTTAACTTTTTAAATTTTATTAGATAAAAATATTATTCTATCATTTCATTTATTTTAAGTTTATTGCCATCTAGATATGCACTCAGGGCCCAGCATATCTAGTTGTTTTTATTCCACACTTAACTTTAGATAGATATTAATCTTAAATTTCATATCTAATCTTTTTCAATTTTTATTTTTAAAGATTATATTCCAAGAAAAAATTGTGTACTTCTTTACCTAGAGCCATTAATACATATCTTGTTAGATTTGAAGCTTTTCTGGCGTCGACAAATTAAAAACAACCAGTTGAGGGCGAGTGTAGTACTGCGAACTTTTGGACGTACACTGCACGTTCATCTTCAGGGAAATAAATGGAGATGTCGGAGCCAGAACCTTTTTAAAAAGCGGCTGTCAGAGCTCTGTGTGCAGGTCATCAGTCGGCGCTTGGCTTGTTCCGCCAAGCCTTTGGCTTGATTTCTTTGGCCGCACTATTGAAATTTGATGTAAAGAACAGAATGACTATAAAAAGTTAGATCAAAAGAAATCAGGGTTGGCGGAACACTGCGTTGATAAAAATATCAACCCGATTTCAACAATATCATCATTGTTACTGAAGCTGCTCATTATTAGCTAGATTAATTATGAAGCCGTTACTATCAGGAATAATAAACAATCTCAATAGAGACAATGGAATTTTTCTTAGTGATTCCTGGATTTCCGCTTTCGATTTGCGACCACACAAGAAGTGTCAGATGGGGGTAGGGGGACGCATCAATGGCTTGGCGGGAACCCGATACCCCTGATGGACCTCACAGAGAGCTCTGACAGCCGCTCTTTTTTTCAGAGTTTCTAGCCCCGACATCTCCATTCATTTCCTGTGGATGCACCAGCAGGCTACGTCCGAAAGCTAGGAGTATTAGAACGCCCTCACCTGTTTGATCTTCCGAAAAGAATTTCTCATACATATCGAGTTTTGAATCGAAGGGTTTTGCAATGAATGTTGAATGATGTTCAAATCTTGTAGCTTCTTATTAAAGTCTTGTAGCTTCTTATTATTTAATAGCTTCTCTTAATAAATTTATCATATTAAATTTCTGGAAATTCGGTAAGTACAGGGAAGCCGAATCTTGGGTTGATGCACAGACTCAAATTTGAAGCATAGATACAGAGAGACTTTCAGTAAATCCCTAACCCAACTTAGTACTTAGATCACGAACTTCAATAATATTTAGGAATATTATTTAGTTGACAAACTAAAGAATGAGGTCAAATACGTGAGAGCAAATTTTCAATGATACTTTATACATATCTGAACTTTATATTTCTATAAACTTTCAGGCAATGATTATTTGTGAAATTTCTCTTGCTAATTATTTTGATTATTTACGATGAAGTTTTTGTTGTTCAAATCAAAAATGTTATATTTATTATCATGTCTCAAGAAATTTACTCACCATTGCTCGTTGGGCTTTTGGCAGATGATGAATGAATGTTAAGTTTTACAAACAAACCTGTTAATAATAAAGTGAAGTAATTCCAGTCTGTTGAATTACTTTTAAAAGTAGTAATAAAAATCAGGAAGCTTCGTTTTTTGCAGTAAGTTAAATTTTTTTGGTGCCGGGTTTGAATACCTCCCGGTGTGCGATTGAGTTTTTTTTACTTGAAGTAGAATGAGGTTTTAATTCTCAAGCAATGATTACTATATGGAGGGTTGAATCAGTTAAGATGGAACAAATTGAAAAGTTTGCTAGAACAATCCTTTCTTTTATCATCTGCTGTATTCAATGTGATATCCCTTGTCTCAAACAATAGCTCGACATCTTTTCCACTGTAAAAGGCTGTGGTTTAACCACTCTTGATGTACTGATTGATCAAGGAACTGGGCTTGTACACAGACTCTCCAAAGGCCATCCACTCTTGTAAGTCGACGTCTGCAATGCTCCGTTTCAATAATCCAAAAGCACAGTAATCTACAGTGTATTGGTCTGACGTCGAGGGACTTAACAGGACCGAGCTGAAGGGTATTATTCCAATGTCATGTATTTTTCGTTTGTGCGCCTAGTTGATGTTTCCCTAGTATGACAGGACGCCTTGTCCGGGAGGATATTACCCTTTCCCAAGTCGTTTCCATAGTCTCGAGATGTCCTCGTCGTATCTGCGATTCATGACATAAATTTGGAAACATGCTGTATTTATCTTCACTTTTCCAGGAACATTATAGCCACGTTAACTCTCCGACAAAAATCACAGTATTCTTTATATGCTTTGGAGGGGTAATATACTGCCCGAAGTTTGTTGATATCAGATACAGCCACGCTTTATCTAGGGTCACAACAAATTTCAGTTCATCTGCAACACAACGTTCATATAGTTCCGGGCGTTAGTGAATCGTTGAGACATTCAGTTTCAACGCCATTAATAAATATTCTTCTCCCTCGTATTACAATATAACAATTTACTGATTGCCCGCTTCAAATCAATCACGTGACGCTCGTGCTGTGGCCGGTAGCGCGATACACATTCAGTTTAATTTGTGCCATCTTAACTGATTCAATCCTCCATATTTTCATTTTTTATTCATATAACAGGTGTAATACAGATAACATTTTCATATGTTATTATTAATGTTGTTTTTTTTTTAATTTTTATAGCTAAAAATGAAAAATCAAATCACAAAGCCATGTAATGACTTTGGGAGTGCTTCAAGATGTTTTCGTAACTGCATGAAGAAAAAGATTGCTGAAAAGGTAAAATGCAAGTAAGTAACTTTAATGAAGTGCTTAGATAGAACTGCAATTATTTTTTTTCAGATCTCTTTTTTTTAGCACAAAGAAAGAAAATACAACTTCAAAAACTTAATCATTTTTTTTTCATCTCGAGAAGAAAGCAAGATAGTACATTGAATTACGGGAATGAAATTTACAGGATGAGGAGAATGTCTGTATATGTTTTACTGGCCAAATTTCTTGGCACCTGGAGCGAGCGATAGGCTAACAATTACCGCCTGAAATCCTAACCTGAAAAGAACAACATCATTTATTTAAAAAAAAATTCTAAAAAAAAGAAAAAAGAAGCGTAAACATGAAACCCTATTTTGTTACTCCTTTCAGAATGCTACCAGAGAAGATATTCTCTCCTTTTACATGATGCATTTAATGCTTGAGATAATATATTCTGAAGAGAATTCAAGCGCAACACAGAAGAAGAAATGGCAGTAATCTGAATTTTATGAGAAAAGTTGTTTATAATTTGAAAGTGTATATAAACAACCATTACTTTACATTAATCCAATGTATATTTTAATTATAAGCTTATATAGAAGTTTAAATACAGAAAAACAGATAAATAAGACTATAAATATACATAGATACATTAACACAAAATTCATCATTGAAATTTCAAAGCAACAGCATTGTTTTAGGAGCAATTCTAATTCTTAATTTGTGAATTGTTAAAAGTAGTGACGTCTGAACTATCGAGAGGAAAGCAAAAAAGAAATTCCTCGTCGATGAACAGTAATTAAAACGAAAGCTAATCTTTCTTAAATGTAGAAACCTAATTATGAGAAGGATAGTGGCGCCACCATATAACTAGTTCCAAACTAAAAACGTCCTTACGGAAAGAGTATGTAAACAGTTCAGAAGTAAAGTGCTTTCACATCCCACTGAGTTTCTGTAACCTTCCCACTCTCCTGATCTAACGTCACCTGAAGCAAATGTGCAGTAAATGCTGAAGGATTGGGTGTTCCGGAAAAACCCTCCATCCATGGTGCAGCAGCTGAAAGAGAAAATCGTTGCGTTTATACAGAACATGCGACAGCCATTATTTATAAAATGATTAAAATCTGGAGCAACGCATTGAACTGTGCATCAAACGGAATGGAAAAAATTTGGACCATTTTTTTAAAAGGTAATATCTACGCTGATTTTTTTTCTTTATTTAATTTTATAATACAATTGTTGATTTTATAATACAATCGTTTTAGTTCTCAAATGGACACGATCACTTGTATAATTTTGTATACTACAAATTAACATATGTACGTAAAGAATAAAGAAATGACACAAAACATAAAAATATTTGAGCTTTCATTGGTGAGAGTCTGAGACGGTCGTTTTTGTGGACTTGTCAGCCAGACCCCCACTCGTTGACAAAACGCTCAGAAAATGAAAAGGTGGTAAGGGACACCACTCTCGCTAGCGCTGAAAGCAGTCCCAGGCTCTCTGCGATGCAAGCACAGCTAATTTTGTTTTTGGGCCATTTCTTTATTCTTTTAGAATAATTTATGGCACGTTAAACATCATCTATAAAATATGCATATGTTTAAGTCATCAAACTAGCTAGTTTGTATTTTTCATACACTGTTGGGAAGTAAAGCACAAAATATTAATTTCTATATGACGCATAAAATACATATGAACGTGAGTATTGTATGTCATAAATGTAAAAATGTTATAAATTCAAAACTTATCTAATCATTAAATAAATGAAGTGTTAATTTTAATAATCCTGTTAAGTAACAGGGCTTTTTATTTTCTTATTTGTTTCGGGTGGGACTCACATCGAGCAGCGATTGTGAGTTCCATTTCATGCCTTTCTGAGCTTGTCATCAAGTGGTGACTTTAGCTGACACAAAAATGATGTCACGGCCGTTTTAAACTCAACTTCATTGATAAGTTATAGGCATGAATTGTTGTTTTTATTTTCCTTGTGCATGTTGGGAAAATTCCCTTTTTTTTACTTTTACTTACTGCACTTCAAACTTTATTTCTGAAAGTGTTAAATTGTTACTCGAATTCCCAATGTGCTTTAGTTGTGTTAATTCATTCGAGATCTTTGTCCTTTGAAACGATACGTCAACCGGCAACACAGTGTTTCCGAGTGTTGCTTAGCTATCCGCCAAGTCGATTCAGATCCCACAGTTCACTAGTCATCAAAGGCTGTTGTCAGTTTTCACCATGTGCATTTCGTCATTGTGTTTCCCACAGTTCCCAGCGATATCTTTTATCTTTACAGTTTCTGCCTACCTCATCATTACGGTAAAAGATTGTGTCTTTGTGAGTAATTCCGACTATTTTCCTTTATTCCACTGATCGAAGAAATCGTCCTGCTCACAGAGGCTTCAGTTCACAGCAAAATTCCGAAGCATTGAGTAAGAGTTTATAATCAGTCATTTTGAAGCAAGTAAGATGCAGTGGAATGTGGCGAAACTTGTCAGAGGGGACCAGCTGTAAGGGGACTGTCAGGGCACTATTTAACAAATCAACACAGAAAACAAATTATAAAAATGTTAATGACTAAGGTTTTGAGGAATGGAGATACAGAAGTTTTTTACCACAGAACGACGGAGCGTGTGAAAATGTTAATGTGGCGAGAGGGACAGGAGTCTCGCAACTAGTCCTGTTGGACAGTCGATTGCTTGTTGCAGCTGAGAGGAGAGGGAATAAAATGCTGACTGGCCGAGTCCAACTCTACAGGCGCTGAGGAAAGAGAGTATGAAACTTGATAAATTAGTATCATTGTATAAGTAGAAGATACTTAGTGGACTAGCTTAGTCCTACTAGTTCATTGCCGCATGCCACTGGTAAGATCCTATCTTAAAAATAACAGTTGAAATTGACATGTCGACGTACGCAGAAAGACTTTCGCATAGAATGACGAACTTAATAGGAAATAATTCATTTCTACAGAATCACGAACTGTAAACGAGATTTAGTACAAGTTATCATTAATTGGAAATTTGCAATTTGAGGTTATTTACAGCTTTAACGAAGATTGTATGCATCAAGGAGTGTAAAAGATTATATATATTGTAACGGTACCAGAGAAATTTAGTCTTTCAGGGGTTGTTCGGGTATTTGTTGGGCGCCAACCGCAATTCCGTACGGTGAATTTTCTCTCTATCCCCTCCAAAGTCGTTACATGCCTGGTAAACTAACCCAGTATTCTCGATGGTCGCAGGGCTCCACACTTCGCGTTCACGCACAAAGAGGCACAAAACATTCACCACATTAATTAAACTTAATAATTTTATTCAACACTGCAAATAATAATATGTCACTTCACTTGAGAATAACAATTTCGGCGAAGCTATGGCTTATAACGACGCACTGAAATAGACGAATAGTTTGCACTAACTGAACTGGAGAGCACTAAATAACTCGCGGAATCCTGCACGGGTGTACACGTGCATTGAAACACTAATAAATTATGAACTAAAATCACACTTACTGAGCACTAAATAACT
>JAFIDM010010028.1:66392631-66432354 GCA_023159025.1 Thereuonema tuberculata | reverse complement strand
AAGTTGGCCGGCGGAAGTTTGAACTGCGGAGCCCTTCCGGTAGCTGATCAATTATGTTTTCCTGTCACAATGGACGACGTCGTCTGTTTTCACTGAGAAAGACATGTTGATAACGCCAAATTAAAACTTCTCTCGACTATTCAGGGTTATTTCAATACCAGATGCTAACAATAGGTATTTATATAAATAAATAAATATATATTATTTATAAATACAATGCTCTTTTGCAAAGTAACAAGCGATTACCTTAATGGCGGCGTCCTGTCATAAAATCAGGCGGAAGTGCCTGACCAGACTAATCGATCATATATGCGCAGATCTCACAAAAACAGGGCGGCCATCTCTCATTTCGAGGACAGTAGTATCTCTCCTTAATTTATATAATAATAGAAGAACAAATTTCGTATCACTGGGATTAGATTTGGTAATGAAATTGTCGTTATTAAGTGTTGCTTTAGTTATTGTTTCTCTATTTTTAAATATATGTTTCTGAGTTTGAAAGCATGTATGATTTTAAAATTCAAGTACATGGAAAGAAGTCTATGAAAAATGGCAATCTTTGTAGAAACAAAAGGTCAGATATTCGATTAAAACATAAGCTGTAAAAGTTTGCATCTCAATGAATATGTAATGTACACTGTCTGTTCAACCAAAAAAAAAACGTTGGGAGGACATACCTTCATTATTTCGGGGAGGGGGGGCCTCGGCCCCCCCTTATATACGCCCCTGCTTACGGCAAAAGGCCACAGTAGGCACTATTAGTCACAGACGTTGTAAAGCCAAAGGTGTCCTAAGTTTCTATTGAACAGTCAGTGTACATTACATATTCATTGAGATAGGTTTTCATGGTTTTTTTTTTTTTTTTTTTGGTTTTGTCCACTGCTCCTTCAAAGCCTGCACAAATTGGATGCGTGTTTGCGGTCGCATCGGACCCACACGATATGCAATAGGGTTGAGGTCCGAACTATGAGCGGACCCCTGAAGTTCTAAACATCATTCTCTGGAAACCAAGCACTGACAACACAGGCCTTAGGGCACGGCGCATTGTCGCGCAGGAACCCAAATGGCCTTTCACCGAACTGCGACCACAACATAAGAAGCATGGAATTGTCTAGAACGTCCAGATACTGTGTGGCTGCCATTTTCCTCTCGATCACAACCAACGGACCAAGTCCAAATCAGCAGAAACACGACCACACCATCACACCACCACCGCCAACCTTCACTGTTGGGATGACACACTCAGGTACCAGTCGATCCCCTGGCAAACGCCACACCCAGATGCGCCCATCCGATCGGTAGAGTGTGAACCGAGGTATGTCGCTCCACATGATATTCTTCCAGCGGTCCATCGACCTCGAACGTCGCTCTTTACTCCAGGCCACACGCTGGGCGTTTATAGGGATAATGTTAGGCTTGTGTGCAGCATCCCGACCGGTGTGCCTTATGGCAAGGAGCTCCCGACGAATCGTCATGGTACTGACAGTTGTTCCCGTTGGCTGCTGGAAGTCCTGCCGCCGTTGTTTCGCTGGAACAACCCTGTTCTGCCATACCAATCGCGTCAGGGCCCTCCGGTCTCTATCGGTCAGCATACGGGCTCGGCTATCTCCATGACGTGGTGTTTCCACTCCTTCACGTTTCTACGTCGTGATAATAGCCCCCACGGTCGCCTTTGGCTGGTTCAGGGTCGCACACTCTTACCACTAATGTGGCAACCTATTTTCCAAGTCAAAATCGCTCAGCTGCTTTGATGGTGGCATTTTACCTCAGCTTGTGGTGAGAACCAGGTGACTCCAACTACACATAATTATGCTGTTTTATAACGAATATATTCAAATTATTGCCCGAATTTACATGGTTTGTTCCACTACGGCAGTCAATTGAGCAGTCGAAGTATATAAGAATTTAGTAATTGAATAAGATTAACAAAATGTAAGAATTAACTTCCCTTAAAAAAATATTTTGATGCACAATTCAATAAAATTTCTTAAATTTTGAAGTTCCAATTGAAGTCCCTACAAGAATAAGAATGAGAAAGCTTATTGTTACTTGAAAAAGATTCAATGATTGGATTGAAACCGGTTGCATTCTGTTTTTGTTTTTTTCTGCAGATGACTCCAACTACGCATGATCTTGCTGTTTTATAACGAACATATTCAAATTATTGCCCGGATTGGTTTGTTCCACTACGGCAGATCTCCACTTTCAATTGAGCGGTCAAAATATATCTGGACGTCAGAGCCAAAGAATCTTAAGTTCCATTTTCATTATTATCCAGGAGAGCTGTTTGAAAGTTTGGATAATTGATTTCTAACAAGTTTGTGCAGAAAGATAAGAAAAAATTGATTTTTATGTTTAATGGTCTAACAAATAAACTAAATTTTAAGGTTATTGTGAGTTTGTCTTCACAAAAATGCATTTTTTTAATATAAAATGGACTTAATATTTTATGACTCTAATGAGGACTTAACATTATGTGACATGATATCGTATGGCTCCAATGAGTACGAAATATTCTGTGACGAACCTAATATTACTGTTTGTGACTTAATACCGATGGCACGAATTCGTTGTGATGATTATGTTATGATTACGTTAATCAGTGAAACAAAGGATATTATAAATAAAATTTAATTTCAAACTTAGGTATAAACAAAAGAAAACTTTAATTTTAAACACTTTAAAAAAATAATTTATTCATCGTTTTTTAAATTAGCATGTGGCAAACTTTCAAAAGAAGAGTGGAATTGTTTGGGAATCCATTTCAGCAGTTTTTTTAGGTCCTGGTATTTTTTTGTTGATATCGGTTTCTTCTCATTTCTCAATGGTTTACCTCAATGGTATTGGTGTTACCTGACTCATTTAACCTAGGAGATACTCGTTTCCCTGTTCTGTTGAATTCAACATGTTCGAAATCTTTTTGATCAAAATCTGTCTTATAATGCAAGATTCCTGGTGTTTCCCTTAAAAACTTCATGTGAACTAGTTTTGAAATTAAAAACGGTCGTCCATCCTCTGTAGGGTTTTTTTGTGCTTTGAAATGGAGATCCAGCATGGTTGTGTAAAAGATTGAAATTTTTGAAATCTGTTATATCCATTCCATCAACACAGAATTTAGGGCCACAAATATCTTATCAGCTGTTGCCAATCCCACGAAGTTACAATTGAAAATTGAGGTGTATTTTTTATTTGTCTCTCAATTCGGGCATGAATGCCGTCAACCTCCATGTGAGTGTGTACTCTCACAAGAAACTTATGTTCAATTTGTTGTATGATGGCTTCAATGAAAATACTGAAAGATAACACATTATCATTTGAATATTTCTATTCTGGGAGGGGCAAATATCACTCCAAATGATAATTTTTTCTATCTCACTCCCTAGGCTTAAAGCGTATTTCATAAGATATGATCCCATTTCGTTTCCTCCACAACCAGATATAGTCTCATTCCAAATGTAGCAAGATGCACTTTTTGTGACCTCATCATAAATCGAATAATTAAATGTCCAGAGTTTCAATGAATAAAATCTCTGTGCATTTTTAAGAAAATGGGTAGGTAAGTATTTCTATAAATCTACCATTAAAACTTTAGTATTGTGAACATCACAATTGTCTTTATCTTCCCTTCTAAGTTTGTATCGATTCTCTGCATCAAGAAGATGTGCATCATAACATTTCTGTATTTCTGTTCGTTCCTTTTCATCTTTAAGTTTAATGATAAATTCATCACAGGCATCGCAAGTGTCGTTTCCAGGTTTTTTGAATGACAAATTGAACTCTAATTTAAAAATTTCTCTATATATCCATTCTTTGGGAATGTTTTCTTGGTTGCTCGACATATTTTCTTCGTAAAAAAGTCGGTATATTTGCGAAATGTTTAGAAAACTACCTAAATATTTTCTTGTCGACTTATTTCGAGAATAGTGCGACTCAATACATGGAAATTTATTGATGTGGTCTTTGATACGATTTCTAGTTTCTTGACAAATTTGGTTGCTTGGTTCATGTTTTCCCCTTTGGTCAGAAGTTGTCATCCCGCTAGGTTGTCTTTTTGCCAAAGCAAATCGTATAAACGTTTGCGATGTACTCAATGTATTTAGAAAAAAGTTCTACAAACATCGATTTTTCTACCATTCACAGTAAAAGAATATTTGAGTGATGTCTGTCGTTTACCAGCGCGTTTTCCTGTTCTAAATCGTATCCTCTCTACTGGAAGTTCCTGGATGCAGCTACTAACAAACTGTCTCTTCTGATTAATTTTTACCTCACTGGTCCAAAATTGGGAATAAGTCATTTGTCAATCATTTTCTGATACATTTTGAGTATATTATAGACGACATCCGTTGCATGGTGATTTAATTTCCCTCTTTTTGATAATTTACTTGTAGCTGAAATGTATTCCTCACCAGCAGCTCTTTTTTGGATCCGTACATTTCTTTTCCAGTCTCTGGTTTTCTTTGTCTTTTTTTTCCTTTTCCGGTTAAAACATTAGTTTCCTCCTTTTCTGTCTCTTCTTTGCTGCATTCTTCCCTTTCGGACCTAATATAATCGGAGTCCTTTTCATCATCGTTTGCAACACATTCGGATCTAATCAAAATTTCTTCTGCAACACAATTGAAAGGAACTTTCATTTGATCCTGTTGCAAGAATTCGGACACCTTGTTGATCTATACTTTCTACGTAATCAGTTGCTTGTAGTTCCATGATGATGTCAAAATCATGAATGGTATCTTGCAATACATCGCCTGAAAATCGAAGATAAAAATATTTTAACCAAAAATATCGACATGTCGAGAAAGAATAATTTCATTTTAATTGGATATCCAAAAACTCTAAAAAAATATCATTCTTTTAAATTTGAAAATGAACTTACAAACTGTATTGTTCGATGTTGTCAAATTAACTTCGTTAGTTTCTACATCCACGGGTTGTACATCATTATTTATTACTTCATAATGTATTGGGGATATGCCTAAATGAACAAAATACAGTCCGTTTCTGAATGGCAGACCTACCATTTCGGGACGATTCTACTCCTCAAAGGGGTGATACGCTGAGATGGATACTTTCCTAAGAAATTCTTTTGGACATTTTCGCTTTTAAGAAAAAAATAACAGAGGAGCATTTTTGCAATAGTATTTATTCTTTCCATAACTCTTTCCCGAAAAGTGCAAATAGAACCCAGCTACTAGTAAACAAACAAATTAAAAAGTAAACATCCCATCTTCCCTATTTGGAAGAAATCGAAGGAGACCTGACGCATGCTCAAAAGCGTTGAAGGCTCTCGAATACGAAAACGGACTACATAAATTCTTTGTTACCAATTACCAACTGTCATATTCCGTAAAATTTTATTTTTGCAAAGAAGATTTTTCCAATTGTTTCAGAAAAACCCTAAATAACATAAGTGAAAAGTAGCAAAACTCTTATTGGTTCTCATTTTTTAATTTTAACACAAAGTTCCTGTATTTAGAATAATAAAATACAAAACTTACCACCCGCTTCTGACAAATTTGAGGTAAAGTTATCAATTGTCAGAGTATTCTTCATTTCCTCTGCATTCAATCGCATCATCTCCATCATTTTATTTGTTCCAGACGATATTATATTGTTAAAACATACAAACTTGTATTTATAATATGAAAAATTACGTAAATTATCTGCAACAAATTAAACACAACTTGCACAAGACAAGTGTGACTTAATACTAAAGCGATGAAATGTCGAATAGGAGATTGTATTAAGTCCTTATTCTAACCTAATAATTGGACGTAATATTTTGAAATAAATCTACTGTTTTAGAACCAAATAATATTATGGCCTTTTAATACCAAATGGCTCTATTGGTTATTGGACTTAATGCGTGTTTTAGATGAATATTTCAAAAACGGGCATACATTGGATTTAATACTAAGCAGTACGGGAAAGATGTATAAAAAATATATCAAAAGACGTCAAAACCTCAGTTTTGACAAAAGGTGGACTTAATACCCCTTGGCTCTGAGGTCCAGATAAAAGAATTTAGTAATTGAATAAGATGAACAAAAAATTTAAGAATATTAACTTGCCTTAAAAAATATTTTGATGCACAATTCAATAATATTCCTTGAATTTCTAAAACTCAATTGAAGTCCTTATAAGAATAAGAATGGGGAAGCTTATTGTTACTTGAAAAAGATCCATTGATTGGATTGAAACCGATTGTATTCTGTGTTTTTTTTATATGTATTTTTAATTCAGTCTTGTGTGTTGACACATATTATTTCATAGACCATAAATTATTGCACTAAATTAATATTTAACAACACAAGTTTTGCTAAAAACCTAGGTTGCATGTTCTTTAGAGACTGTTTATAAAAACTATAATTGCTTCCAATTTCATGAGTTTCCTGCAAATGTCAGTTATGTGAAATATGTGAAATCCATATCTGCTCCTTCTTTTTTTTTAAATAATTTATATTCGAAATCTTAGCCATCAAATAAAGTACACATGATGGCAATGATCTTAGCCATCAAATAAATGTAATTAATTCTAGTTGTACTGATATTCAATTTTCGTTAGATAAAATTTTTCAATGAATTACAATTATTTTTTTCTTGATCGCGGATCTGCCATCTACGGACCACGCGCTAGCCCAATCCGAGAACGTCAGGAAGAGGCAAGAATAATCAAAGGGGGACGAGATTCTCATCTCGACCTGAATAACCCTGAAAAAGTTCCAGGGGAGAACAGGTCGAAACACAGAAGAAAGACACATCCGTGCCCGTGCTGGGATTCGAAAAAGGTGTTCGGGTGTCCGGCATACAGGCCACACGACAGACAACCGTCTAGACCGCTCGATAATGATTTTGAAATTGATAGACTTGGAACGGAGTCCAAAAAGGAAAACATGTTATAAAAATTATAATTCCGTTATATAAACAATGAGGCTTTCTTCGCAATTACATAATACAATGTTATTTTGAATTTAATATTTTGATTGTTATGTATACAAACGTTGACAAAGAAATTTTGAACATTGATGTCCATACACCAAAAGATGAGATATAGTTGGCGAACCAACTTTCGAACGATAGTATGGTAAGTTCGTACATATATGAAAAAGGTGATGAAAAATGTGGTTAAATAGTTACTTTTATTATTTTTTCTACTTTCATTAGTTTATTAATTTTAATAACAAACTAGATGAGCATGGGAAACAATAATAACTGAATGTATTACACATGAGTTGGCTAATTGTCGTCAGTTTTTAGTAGTATTCCTATTTTGTATGGTGAATTTCGGAAAAAAAACACAGGATAAAAAACTTCCGATTAATGTAGAAGATGTTCGGAAAAGAAATTAAAGAACTGATAAATTCAACATGGACAAAATTTGAAAGATTCTTAAAGATATTCTATCTTTACATTATTTTAACTAGCTTTGTGTATGTCCTCAGAAAGACACATACAAAGCTAAAAAGGGTAATACACTATGGTTTAATTAACAGAACAAAAACGAATGTTTGTTAAAACAAAATTTTAATAAAAGATAGAGATGATTGTATTTTCTACACATATAATTCGTTTCAAATTCATTTAAATAACGTCTTAGAGGAGGAAGAAAGAGTTCTTCTGCTAAAATTGTCTTTTGCAAAGGATTAAAGGAGATTTTTTTTCGAATGACAGAACATTATGATGTATGTAGTTTTATATAAAGTAGTTATTTTTAAAAAGGAATATTGGCTTATCTTTTTTTTGCACCTAACCACTTACAAAACAGAAAAGTCCACCACAAAAATTTATTCTTGAAGGTTGAATGGAGACTAATGTAAGTTGAAGTTAGTAAAAAAAACCCGTTATCCCAACAATTAATGAAATTCATGGATTGTTTGGAAACTAGTTTCTCTGAACTTTTTTCTTCTGTCCTATAAGTAAAAATGAAATATTTTAAATCTGTTATATATTAAAATAGCTAACAAAATTTTCAGCCTGTATCGTTGCTTATGTGTATCCTTTTTCTTTCTTTCTTCATTTAGACCCATACTTAGTAGTATTTTCTCTTGTTCAGTTGATGTTAACGGCCAAAAATATACTTGAAAATCAATGGTGAAAAAATTGCATTCGGTAATAGCAAGCAATGAAGATATCCTGAGCATTATGTCAATTTATTGAGGTTCCGATTTCTTATACAATATTCTATTTGCTATCCGATAAATTGTCAATATTAAGGAAATTCCTAATATTACTGTCCACAGAATTCTCATTAATACAGGAAAGTTCTTACTTTCACTCCCTTATGTTAACGTCTGTTTCAATCGTCAAGTTGTAATACAGAGACAACTTTTCCTAAATATCGTGTCTATTGTCCATTACTCTGACTGAAGTCGTATTGTTAAACCTTAAATAACATCATTTTTCATCTGTTCAACCGGGCAGAAGAACAAGCATTTGTTTTGAATTCTCAAATAATGATCGAGCATGTGTTGATGATGTATAATATTGCTTCCTGATCATTATCATATTCATCACTCGAGAAAGTGCCTTTAAGTAAATGGAGGCGTTTAGGCCGCTCCTTTAATTCGATAACTTTTTTTTTCTATTAGAAGCGCCATTTGCTGGTTTCCTTTAAAACCATCAGTATATTTCACTCCTTAATATTTTTTTTTCTTTGCTGAATAAAGATCGGCAAAATAGAAACTAAAAGTGGATTAATGGTTTTATTGATAAGTTTATTCAGTTAATCGGAAAAATAAAGCAATGAAAGGCCACACGTTGTACCATTAATGTAAATGGACTGCAGCCATACATTAACGTATTGCACTCTGCTAACTTAAGTTAATTAGATTTATAAAAATCAGTAGATTCTTGTTTCCCTATGTCCCTACTTTTTTCAATATTACCTTGTTGTAATATTGCTTTTTAAGTTTTTAGTATGACTAAATGTGGATGTATAACTAATAAACTTAAGTTACTACATTTTACGAATGTAAAATCCAATACTTTACTGAACTGTGGTTATAATTATTAAAAGCTATTCATCAGCATGTCCTTGCCCTTCCAATTACATATGCAGTTTAAGCCCCGATACCAAGCTGAAGACCTCAGTTCAGGATACGTTTCTAAATCTTAAAAAAGAAGCTTTTCATTATAAAAAGTAAAATAGAACTTTAAAAAAAAGTTTTTAAAATGAAACTTTCCGAGTCAAGACGAATTTTATGGTAAATTAATATCAGATAAGTCAGTATAGCAGCATTCGTAACAAAATAAATCTTCCTTTTCTCGGTTGGTCAGTCCAACACATTGCTCATGTACCCATACCCAATACTTTTTGCAAGTTCGAAGACGATTTACAGGTACTGCATTTAGCACTTCTTAAAGAAAAAGTATCTTTTGTTCAGACAGTGGAACATATGAAAAAGTCGAAAATTTAACTGCGATTAACTTTTATAATAATATAATTTTACTTGTAAACAGAGCTAAGCTTTAATAACAAACTGACACGTGATTAAGAAAACTAAGATTTACTTAATCCATAGTGTAATGAGAATAATTACAAACAAACTTAAAATCAAACGTTCACATAAATATATATACCTCGGTCCACTTGAATAAATCACCATCTTGACTAACTATACGGTTCTCCGATTCAAGTATTCTAAACCTTCAAATTACAATTAGCCATAAGATCGGATTAAGAATTCTTCCTTTTAAATAAGTCCTTAATTAAATCTCTAACTAATAATTCTTGCGTTCAAACAGAACATTGTCTGAAACTAAATATATCTAACATTTACATTTACACACTTAATATTTGTTAGAGTGTGATAACTTAACATCAATGAATTTTAGTGACGGCTACTAATGCAGAATTTTGTCTGATGCATTCATCAATTGGCGGTATCGGACTTCGGATTAAATCCAGTTCAAAATATTTCTTAAGCCCGACTCGTCGGTTGCTCGGTAATGAAATAATATATGAATCCTTCCCTGCCTTGTGTAGTATTCAACCACGGAATTTCAGGAGATTATTCCTCTTGCTTTAGAATATACTCGTCCACTATCTTGTATGAGTATAACTAGCGCACCTAAAATATTTTATTGGAGGAGTGATTAAATTCGACAATTTAAATACTTTGTCAATCCTCGGTAATATTGGCGTTGTCTGCATAATTTCACCGGACTCTGGCTTTCCTCGTCAATTAGGAACTCTCGCCAATGCTTGTCCTATTACCCACGTGACCAGTTCAACAGTCTTTTAACTGCTGTTCGCCAGTTCTCTGCGCTACCACAAGATGACGGAAAACGCCGTCCCATCATCTCATTCCATCGTGGTGATACTCGTCCGACGTGCTGCTTCAACTCAACCTCAATTTGATTCACGGTATTTTATCTCATTAGATCGGCAATGCCATCTGGTGACCAACATCGGCAATAGTAGCGTCGTACAGAATATTTAAAATATTCCATTTCAATAATCAAGGGGAAAAAAAATATACAGAACTTTCTGATTCAAACTCCTACAACTTGATCTAGCAATTTCACCCAGCAAAACAAAACACAACTTTCAAACGACACATAATGTCCTTTTAATTGCTGCAGGAAATAATGTTTACTTTAACTTTCTTACGGGCCTTGCTTCTTGCAATGAACACATGGCTATTTGTGGTTCTCTCATTTTCTGTGTTCGGTCAAAACTAATGGAAACACACCAATGCACTATTGAATTGGTACACTATACATATTTTTTGGCTATAAAATATTTTCAATGATGATTCTAAAGAAATTTTTAAACAGCAAGCCGGAATTACAAAGAAAAATTACAAAATCGGAAAAGCACTTACCTATGCACTTCTTTGGCTTAAGCTGTTACTAATACAGTGGGACTCCGGATTTCCGTGACTACCTCTAAATACCTGATTAGGACTGCTACCACACGGGGTGAATCACTATCAGAAAACCTGAGGGCAAATACAAAAATCAGCGTTTGGGCCTTATTACCTGCTGGACTTTATTAACGCCTCCTACCTTAATTATGGACTATATACTAGAACTTATCTTTAGGCCTACCCAATTCGTGATTCTATTCAATTCGTTTGGAATCTCTTCTAATTCCTTCTAATTGTTCAGTGGAAACGTGCTGGACAATACCAAACTGAAAGATTCAATTATATTTGTACAAAGTGGTAGTGGTAAAAGAAATACTGAAGACCGAACAAATGAAATCACAAGATGTGATTAATAAATATATTTTCAAATAATAGCCACACAAATGGCAAATTTATGATGTACTCACAAAATCACTTGTAATGCACAGGTGATCTGTAAACATAAAATACTTGTTAGGATAAAAAATGAAGCCTATTACATCGATTCGATAAAAATGAAGGCTGATGTCGAAACAATGACATCGATACGAATTCTTCTGGAATTGACATATCTTGATCCTTTAAAATTAAATCAATTTTGTATGTCCCTTAAATGGTTGTAAAGAAACAAAGAACAGAAAGGAAATCAACTATCATGTTTTGCTATTTTTTATTCTGCTCCTGGGAATATACTGAGATTTCAGTGATAGGACTTTCAGTAATACAATGTGGTGCGGAATGATATGCAAACAGAAATTTGTTTACTGCTTCTTTTAAGGAAAGGTTTTGTTGCATATAAGTCTTTCTTGCTTTTTTATTTGTACTCACAAAATTTTCTGCAGCCCCATTTGTCACAGGATGGTAAGGAGCTGTTGTTTTATGACGAATTCCATAGGACTTTAATTAGTTCTCAAACTAAAGGAGTGAACAGAGTTCGATTATCCGTTACAAAAATTTTAGGTGTTCTATTTCCGGAAATATAGTCTTTCATAAAACTGATTGTAGCTTCTGAAGTAAGCTTCTTAGTAATAAATGCTTCTGGCCATTAACTGTAGGAATCCACAACAACAAAAATATACTGGCCTGTAATTGGTCCAAGGTAATCGGCATGAATACGTTTGCTCGGCGAAGAAGGCCACTCCCACGGATATAAGATTGCTTTTGGAAGATTATTATTCTTCATTTGTTGAATAAAGGCCAGCTTGAACCTCAATGTCACTGTCAATACCAGGCCACCATCCATGCATTCGAGCTACAGATTTCATCTTAACAATACCAAAATGTCCTTCTTGTAATTCACACAAGACATCCTTATGTAAGGACCCAGGTACAACAATTCTTGAACCCCATAAAACCCCATTGGCTCTCTAATGACAGCTCAGATTTCCTCACTAAGTATGGACGGAGATCCTCAGGAACTTCAGTAGGCCATTCAAGACGCAAATATTCAACTATTTTAGATAAGTGAGGATCTTTCTGTATTTCAGTTCTTAAACGATCTACTGATAAAGCCACAGAATTAAAAATAAAAGCATAACATGATTCCGCTTCACTTTTCTCTTCACCCTGTTGCAACGGAATAGACACTCTAGATTAGAAATCAGCTATCTGATTGGCACTTGATCGCACGTATTTAATCTCATACTGGTATCCAGATGCAAAAAGAATCCATCGAAATAAACAAGGATATAATGTACAGTAAACCTCCATTACGAACTTAAAAAAAAACAATTTTAATCCAAGCTAAGAACAGGGAAAATACAATAGGCCATACAGTGCAAAGGTCGAAAATTACTGACAGGTTTATTGTGCATCGTAACCCTATAGATAACTATTTCCTCCACTACCACTGGAACCTCAATAGGCAGTACTCCCATAAAAACTGAGTGTTCCATATAATTCAATGACCTCCCTTCACACAAGTAATTCGCATTTAAAGACCTTTCTTTAACGTTCTTTTTTTTATCTTTAGACTATGACACACTGATTCAATATGTCCCATACGCTGGCAGTTACAACATTTAACGTCTTTCATGTTGCATTTAACAGCCAAGTGTGTGGTCTTTCCACATCTGTAGTGGAATTTTTTTTCTTAATCTTTGTAGTCAATATTCTGAGACCGATGGTCCTTTTTCTTATCTTTGTAATCTTTCTTATCTCTGCAATCGGTATTTTGAGATCAATAATACGTCGTCTTTTATTTGCAGTTTCCCTTTTCAACTTGTTGTACTTGTTCCTTAACTATCTTAAACTGTTAACATCTTTCTCTGCTGTTCTCCTTAACTATTAGTAATGTGTATAAAGTTAGATTTGAATTATTAATTTGTTAATTGGTTGAATTTTTATTAAAAAGGAGTGTATATTTGAATTATTTGATTATGTTTGATTAGTTCTTATTTTGTAATCCTAACGGAATTGTAGAGGAAAAAGAATTTTCCTGTTCTAGGTTTATCACCTGATGAAGTCTCTCGCAAAGAGAATCGAAATATAGGAGCAGCAATCCTAGCAG
Organism: Thereuonema tuberculata; assembly: GCA_023159025.1. NCBI lineage: Eukaryota > Metazoa > Arthropoda > Chilopoda > Scutigeromorpha > Scutigeridae > Thereuonema > Thereuonema tuberculata. The sequence goes on along the minus strand of JAFIDM010010028.1, from coordinate 66,418,998 downwards.
CGATTGTAGAATCCCACGGCTTCTATATAGAGCGAATGTTAAAATCTTGAAACTTTAGAACTTCAAAATCCTATAGAAAATTCCCATAAATTTCTGACATCCCAGTATAATAACAATAGAAGAATCATTGTAAGATATTTTTCAAAAATAAAAAGGAAATTTACTTTTAGATTTCACACAAAGAAATATTGAATTAATAAGGATATCTTTACAAATAATAACAACAAAAGAATATATAAGACAAGTGGACCACATTGCGACACGCTAAGGTTCAAAAGTTTTTTTTTAAGTTATCAGAAGGAATTCTCAAGGTAATAAAACCGTAAAAGATAAGTTTATCATTACTTACTAACAGAATTTAAAAAGAAAAATTACGTTCTAAGAAAAGCGTGAAAAATTAATTTTCTTAAGTTTGTTCAGGTGTCCGAATTAGGAATACATGTGCCAAAATCCGATACTCTCTAGGGCATAATTGATTTGAATTTATTAAAGGAGGGCGTCCAATACTTTTTGTTTCCCCGCCAGCAATAATATGATATCGCAAAGTATTTTGGAGGATTCGAAATTAGTTTCCAGCAGTTTTTAGTGATGTACCAGATTTGACAGCTGCCATGCGAACTTTCTGGGATTATTTGCTCGTTTAGACATGTCTGGTCAAAGAAAATAAAGATGTGCTTTAAATAATGCAATTTTCATTAAGTCAATAAAAACATGGATTGTATTCCTAATTTCGACATTGGGTAGGCGGCAACTCTGTTTAAATTTCATCGTTAAGTTTGTCCTCGATACTTGATTTTCAGTATTTTTTTTTATGGTTTTGTGAATAATATGAAAATAAAGTAAAATTCCTTTACGTACATGATATAAAAAGAGTCACTTTATAATAAAACAGTAAATAAAAAGAATAGAAAAATTATATAAGCTCTGTCATTTTCATGTTTTAACTTTCCTCTTGTAGAAAACTATAAAATAACTACATTTGCCATAAAGAAGTCTAAAAATGATTTCTAAAAGAAAATATAACTTTTCAAAAATTCCACAATCTGTGTTTGTTATCAGCTTCACATCCACCATATATAGACCAACATTCAATGCACTTTGTCTCATGTTATCAAAATCACATTCATAAAAACATGTAATCGCAGTAAGAAATACTTCCCATTTAATATATATAAAATTGCACCTTTAAATGAAAAAGCAGTTTTATTTGCCAATCATTGAAAAGGAGGAAAAGTACAGGATGAACGACTTATGCAGTCCCGATGCAGTCACAGTTTCAACGAAATTTAGGGTATCTGGATGGAATTGGAATATTTTTGTCGTGCTTGCAGTTACAAAAGCGAATTTATTGACTAAACCTCTGCAAATCTACAAATTTGCAACTGTTCTACTGGCAACCCCATATCAATTGTTGATTGTCCATATAAATGAGAAATACGTAATACAAAATCCTATTTCAATTCACAGTACACAAAATGTATATGTGTTTTAGAACTCTTCACAGAAGCTGATGTAATGTAAACTAGCACTGCGGACTCAATAGTAACTTTGAATAGGATTCGGGATTGTACACTTAGGGAACTAAGAAAAATTTTATTTTCAATTGTAATATTCTGTGTGTATCTTTTTACTGGCAGAACAAAACAATAAAAAACCTGCTTATAAACTATTTAAATTATGTTTTTAATTTTTCACTTCTGTGTTTCTTTACAGCTCTTCATTAAGTTGTCAGCATCTTTTATGAAGAAACCTTGATTAAAAAATATAAATATTTATGTTTGTTTTAAATAATTAGGCTTTAATACGTCTACTTTATAGTAATAAATATTAAAAATATATTAAAAAAAAATTTAAAAAGATAATATTGATTTTGAGTTAGTCAGAAGTTGAGAATTTTTATTTTTTAAAATGTAATTTTTTGTTTTATCTTTTCTTATTAGAAAAACGATGAAATACTATTTTTATATGCATTTTTATTCAAAAAAGAATATTAGTTGACGATTACGAGGCGATAGCATCATTACAAATGTTTCGGCTTCGAAGCAAAAGACGCATTAACCAAAGTTCTTTTCCATGTTATTAATAAACAAAGAAACCTTAAAAATGTACAGTTTAAGTGCTAAATAACAATTTACAGTTTAAATGAAATTTTACAGCTTAAGTGTTTAAAATAAGGCTGTGCTCATGCACATGGATTTCTAAATGGGCATGGAAAATTTCATATTTTTAGCTACTATAGATTTTGAATAAAATGAATTAAAACATGTGATTGAAACGGGAATGGAGATAGACTCGCTTTGTTTATAGAAATTACATGGATAATTATATCATTTCTGGTATTGTATATATCATATAACGTAATTTAGCATTTATTTCTAAATATGTATTGAACTAAAAAACTTTTTTTTTTTTATTTACAATACTTATGTACAATCGGTTGATAGAATCAAACTGAGAATAGGGTTAATAATATAAAGGTAAGTCTCTTAACGGCATGTCTTCCTGATTATATATCTCAAATCTTAATTACACAACAAGTAGTTATCATACATTGCTCAAATGTCCGTTGAAATTCATCTGCCTAATTTTTCCGTCTGGCTTGTACCCTTGGAAACAGCAATGAGGTTGAATCACCTTATTCACTCGAGAGTTCGGTTTGATACGTAATGTTCCCTTCAAAACGTCTGGTTTACTGAAATAAACACTTTCAATAATAATATATTAATTCACACTGTATCACTAATATCACTATATTGCTAATACTAAATATCTCAGTATTAATATAATCACTTCTGTCTCTTATTTAATAAAGCCAACGTAAGCTAAATAATAATTGTTCAGATAATATTTCTTCGTAGCACTAATTCTAATTATTCTTTTAGTTCTTCTTAATTCCTTTATTTATCAATGTAGCAAAATGAATAATTATTTTTCCTTGCAACGTTTGAAATTAATATTATTTCTTAATTTCACTCCTTAAATATTAAGCTTTAAATTTTCTTCCTTACGACGTTTTATTACTCTTTAACATTTAATGATTAATGGCTATTCATATAGAATAATATACTTGAAATATTACTCACGGTTCCTTGTGTGCTTTCCTAGAATTGGAGTTGCGACATTCGTATACTTTGAGTCGAATTCGGTGCTTCACGCTTTAATCCTACAACTTGTAGAATGGTTTCCTTTGGTATGAAACTTTAGCTTGAATGCGGAGGTTTCTCTAAATAATCCAACGTGCCAAATTCTTCGCCTCGAAAAATTATCGCCTTCTTCTTAATCTATTCTGAGCCTTTCTTCGCTACTTCTGAACCGCATTTCTTCGTGTTGAATTCACCGCCTCTTCGCTAATAGACATCTGAATTGTCTTTCTTCTGTGCAAGCGTTCTTCTTGTCTTCGGCACAGGCTCTCTTCGGCATTGCGTCATCGTGACGTCTTCGCTTCTTCTCATTGAGAAGGCTTCATAGGATACCGCTTCCCGTGACACTCTGTTTCCAAACGAGGCGGGTTCGCTCTTTTATTGGGGATTTTCCATTGCGTCACATATTTAAATTAATTTTAATTTAAATTTTAATTTACATTTGAAGCTATTAAAATTACTTATTAATTATTCCACGAATAATGGCTTCAATTTCCTTAAATTTTGGAGTTCTGATTGTTTAAAATGAAGATTAATGCAAATCACAATGCATACGGTACGATACTACAATTAATTTTTTAAATCTATCTTAAGATAGTTGGGATGATTATATATTCAATATACTAAAGATGATTATTGTAATTTTATTGATTTTTTTAAACCATCCATGCAATAAGCGATGGAACAACGAGTCTTTCTTCAAAGCAGATATAGTCAAAGGTATATATTGGTGAGTTCGGAATTTTTTTGTTTTTTTAATTGAATTCGTAAATTGAAAACTCCCTCTTTCAGAAATAATTGTAATAGCTTACAATTATTATCGCTGGAAATTAACTTCATTTATCATTTTACATAATTTAAAACAAAATTTAAAAAAACTATTGACATTTCTGTCAATTAAATAAATTATTTTAAAAAGTTTGAAAAGGTTTGATTGAAGAACATTCATTTTAAATTTCTAAATCATTAATTGTTTCAGTTATTTTATCAACTTTATGTAATGTCAACTTTTGTGGAGTGGTTTACAGCATTTTTTTATTTGAAATATTCATTTACATTTATTTTGTTATGAATGAAAACGATGAAATATATTGTAAAATACAGTGATCTGGTACCCTTGATACCAAAGACATGAAATATTAAAAAAAAAAAATTTTTCTACTTAAATTATTAAATCATATAAGAAATTAAAAAAATTACTTTTTTTTAATTTGAAGATATTTCTAAGTAGTTGCATATAACAACAAAATTTAACGTGCGGAAAAAATCATAATGACATCACAATAAAAAAAACATTCACACACATAAGTAAGGATTCACTGAGATGTTTTTAGTATTTGTGATCCTGGGAATCCAGGACAGCTGTTTCTGATTTCCTAACCATCATCAGCTGGATTCGCCCAGTATATACAAATCAGTGATCTCAAGAAACATATAAAGAAAACAAGAGTAAACAAGATGACGAACCTCCATTTTAAAAACAACAATAAATAGATTACCAATAAAAAAGGCCAATCATTCAATCCAATACGGAGGTCCATTATCTTGTTTACTTTTGTTTTCTTTACATATTTCTTGAGATCACGAGCAATAGATACTGGGCGAATCCAGCTGATGCTGGTGAGGAAACCAGAAACAGCTCTCCTGGATTCCAGGTATCAAAAAATACTAAAACAGCTCAATGATCCCTTACTTACTTGCGTGTATGCTTTTTATAGTGATATCAATAAAGTACTGGCATTTAATGGGCTAAATGTTGACGCAAACTTTCTGAACGGAATTTTCTGATATTACATAATTAGAGTAAAAGCAATTAACCTTTAACTAACATATAGTTAAAAGTTTCCATTTAAAATCTTCACAGATTTTTAACTTACTTCTCATCAAACTGACGAAAATTTAAGAATTAGTCTACTTTGATTCGTAAATCTTATTTGTCTTGACGTCTTGGTCCAAAAAAGATGTAAATCACTGGATGCCAGGTCAGGGTTGAAGAGAGGACGATCCAATACTTTAAAATGGTAGCGTCGTAGCAACTCACGAATGTGGTGGCTGAGTGAGGCCTAGCTTTATTAAAAGCAGTGCACCACACCAAGCCTGTTTCCATGACATTACGTTATCACAGTACACCTCGACAATTTGGCGATAAATTTCAGCTGGAAATGTGCCATTTAGACGCAGAAATCTGATCACACTCATTCTTTTTTGGGGCACCTCAAAGTGTGACCATGTTTCCGTCAGCCCAGTTATCGTAAAACTGATGTTGAATAAGTATGACTGATAAGTATGCCTTCTAATGAGAGTTATGGGAAGCAATGATCTACATGTTCTGGTCTACCGGAAATTTAAAATGAAATAGTTACACACGTGAGATGTCTTATTACCGTGGTTAATGAATCGTTCTCATATGTGTGATTTTCGCATTCCTGGTGAGATTAACCCAATGTTTCGTTCCGGTGTCTGGAATCTTTTTCAGGAGATGTTTATCATTACATTACGTGGGGCATATTTCCGCTATGAGTGTATTTGATAAGTTATTTTTGAGGGCTGCTTCTTTGCGACATGCAATTAGTACACTGATTTAAAGAGAAAGGAGGGGCAGGACGAGTCTTTGGAGGCATATTTTTTTATTGCTTGAGGAAACGTTCTGGTTAAGAGTAATGCAGTCTTTCGAGTATCTTGGATGAGAACAGAACTTTTCTCTCCCTTTCAACACGATCCTCATTTCTGTCTCGTTCCACTGTTTCTTTACTTACTTTATATCGTTAGACGTAGAGATCCGTCTCTGATCCGATCTCCCAAACTCTAGGACAGCTAAACCTGATTGTCCAATAGTAGGCCATACGACAAAATGAAAAGCACAGTGTCAGGAGATTTATCTCCACGAACCTTCAACGATGTGTATGAGGGAGAAACCAACTGACACATTTCTTTAAAATCTAAAAAAAGAGGGAAAATGGAGTGTAAGAGAAAAGGAACAAAGGAAAAGTTTTTTTTAAAAATATAAATAAATAACTAAATAAATAATTGAAGTTGAATGTAACGCATAATAATAATATAATAATAATAATAATAATTTATTTGCCTTACAAAAGTTTGATAATACATAAAAGATATGAGTGTGACTTCCCTGTGCCTTAAGGGTAGTCCCGTCGAGAATGCAGGCAGGGAGTTAATTACAGGCATGAGAAAATAAAATAAAATAAAATACAAAAAGCATTCCTGGTTACATATAATGGAGAAAACAAAACAGAGCATAACACAAAAACACTGAAACTAATAAATATAATGGGGATAAAAGGAACAGTTAATTTGTAATGAAAATGTGAAAAAGAATTACACAATTGTGGAGTTTAGATCTGGTGATATATACAATCTTTGTAAAATAACTAAGATAATGAAATATATAATTAAAAAATATCATATAATTAGTGAACAGAAATTTTCGGATAAGCGGTTAAGCCTAGCCGAAATAGATGGAAAGTAAAGAGAATAGAAAGAGAAATAGCGAAATAAGGAGGAGGAGAGGTTGGAAGATATCTGATGAAGGTAGACGTTTGCGACTTGACAACGGATAGATTAGGAATTAACTTATGGATTGGAGAGAAGAGAAGGTAAGAATGATAATTGTAAAATTGTGAAAGGTTATATTAGTGCAGGCAGATGATGTTTTAGTTTTCTTTTGAACTATTTTAAATTGGGACTTTCACGAATATTGGGGGGAATTTTATTCCACAGAGAAGGAGCAGAGTAGCTAACAGCTCTTTTTTGATAATTTGCTGCGATTCTTGGAGTAAATAGAGTTGAGAAGGTTTTTGTATTGTAAAGATGTGACTGGGGCTTAGTAGGTAGAGTGATAGAGGAGGAAATATTTTTATTAAGTAATTTATAGGTGAAGAGAGCTAACTGTAGGTTATAGAGGTCATGGAAGGAGATAACTTTATATTTGTGCCAAAGAGATTTAGTCGAGTATTGCATTGGCTTTCCGTCCAAAAATCTCAGGAAGTGTTTTTGTATCTTAAGAATCATGTTTTGATAAAATTTACAGGCGGTGCCCCATATTGCAATACCGTAGCATATGTTGGAGTGGATTAAGGACCAATATACATTTAGAAGTATTTGTGTCGGTAGAAAGATTAGTTTTTTAATAATGCCCAAGTTTTTAGAAATTTTATAAGAAATTTGTTGGGTATGTAGATTCCATGAAAGATACTGTGTGAGAGAGATACCTAAATATTTGAAGGAATGCACTTCCTGAAGGGCAGCGTTTTTATTAGTGACAGCAAAATTCTCTTTACAAAGGATTTTGTTTTTTTGATCGAAAAACATATATACTGTTTTCGATGTATTTAATTTCAGATTATTTAAAGACAACCAAGATTCAAGGTGATGGAGTGTTTGTTGAACATTTTCCTTGAGATCCTTTATACTTTTATTAGCAAAGAGAAGAGTCCCGTCATCCGCATAGAAGATGCATTTGTTAGCAGGAGAAGTGAGGAGGAGATCGTTAATAAATAGATTGAAGAGAAGGGGAGACAGAATGGAACCTTGCAGTACACGCCTTTGGATGTAGAAAACCAGGAGGAGGAGTATCCATTTAGAGTTAATTGATATTGGCGATTAGTTAGATAAGAAGCTAGCCATGACAATGGAGGGCCTCTAATACCGAAATGCTCTAATTTAGTCAGTAGGATGTCAATATTAATTAAATCAAATGCTTTCTTGAGATCCAGAAATAAACCTAAAACAATTTGCTTTGAGGCCATTTGAAGAAAAATGGAACGACAAAATAACCAATTTTAAGAAGATCTTAAGAATTAATGAGTACCCAGAACCATTCATTAACGGATGTTACAAAGATTTGAAAATAAAACCAAAAGACAAGAAGGAAACAAAACCACATTGGCATTTGACAAAATTATTAAACTTCCGAATGGGATTAAAATCAACAAAAGAATAGCTGACATATGTTCAAATAATGATATTAGAATAATACACAAAAAAGGGCAGAACATCAAATCCATATTATATAAGAATGAAGAAGAAGATGAGCAAAATTACAATAAGATTAAGAAAATCATGGGGACAGTTTATAAATTAAAATGTAGAACATGCGGAGCCGTATACTTTGGAAATTCAGGACGAACACGTAACAGCTTTCACGAACAATCGACCTAAAGTATCAAACTGGGCAGAACACTGCATCACAAACAACCACAACCCCGACCCGAAAGTCACAATTCTCTACAAAATTCAAAACAAACATACTAGGTACCTAATCGAAGCATGTGTCATAAAAACCTTCCAATGCATAAATAAAGACAAAGGGTACATGGTTAACCCGAACACACTGTCGTATTTCCAGGACATGACAAAAAATCAGAGAGAGAAATTTCAGTGAACCAATTCCTTGTTAGCAACAATTGGCTGTGTTAAAATGTTTCTGTGTTAAATTGGCTGTGTTAAAATTATAATACATTGTTACATTGTTAGTAAATATAGGTTGTGTTAAATCATTAACAATTGATTTTATAAAAATGTCTTTAATTATTGCAATATAATATGTCTGTATCGTGCAAACCAGTGAATGTAATGGAAGTTAATCTTTGTTATTTAAAACGGTTTGAAAAAGCGGGAAGATGGTATTCTCCGCGAAATATCACCAGTAATAAAATGAAATTTATCCGTAGATGGAGTTTCTAATTTAATTTAATAGTACAAGATAGAATATGAAGTATGTAGATAACTTATTAAGAAAAAGCTTTTCAAAGACTTTTGAGAACGTGTTAATTATAGATATAGGACGATAGTTGGCTAAATCGTTCATGTCACCTGATTTCCATAGTGGAATAATTTTAGCCTCTTTGAAGGAGAAAGGGAAGATGTCTTCTATGGCTGACATATTGAATATATGAGCTAGAGGAAGAGAGATTTCATCTACGATGTTTTTAAGAAGATTAGGGGAGACCTCATCAGGTCCAGAAGAACTTTTATTACTTAACAATTTAATTGTATATTCCACTTCAAGAGGGAAAGTTGGTGATAGATAAAAGGAAGAAGGAACTGGGTTGTGAGGTATAGAAATGTTACGTACATCAAGAGAAGAGGATGAGTATGGAAGTAGCTTATTCAGAAAATGATTTAAATTTTGAGTGGTATCAGTGGGATTATTCTCGGCGATAAGATGAGATGGAAGCATTTCTTTAATTGAGGTTGTTAATAGTTTACTAATATTCTTTCATTTCTCTTTAATAGATAGGCTATCCTTAAATGTATTTTCATAGTAACTGATTTTGGCCGATCTAATTTTTGGTTTTAAGTTATTTTGAAGAGTTTTGAGACACTGAAGTTTGCCAGGGGTAGGGTTCTTTTTGCAGGTTTTATAAAACTTATTTTTTTGTTAGATGTATTAGTCTTAGGAGTGCAGAGAGGTGGGAAATATTTATTGAATCCAGTGAAGAAGAATTTGTTGAAGATAGTGACTGCTTCATCCGTAGATGTTGCATCTTTCAACTCTCTTATCCAGTTAATTTTCTGAAGATATTTTTTAAAGTTATTTATATTTTTTGTTGTGATTTTTCTATTTTTAGTTGTTACAGGCTTTTTAAACGTAAGGTTTTTAAATAAATTAGAAGTTGTAGCTGTAAAGAATATTGGATCGTGATCCGTTATTAAAACGTTCAGGATAACTTTAGATTCTACAGGAAAGTTCGTAAAGATTTGATCCAAAACAGTGTGAGATGAATGAGAGACATAGTGACGAGTTGGCGAATCTATGAGAGGGAAAAAAGAGTAGCAATTCAGTGAAGTTATAATATCTATGATTGTTTTGTCATTTATATTGAGAAAGTTAGTATTAAAGTCGCCTATGAATATCCCTCTTTTATTGTTGTGGTTAATAAAATTGGCAACTGAAACTAAGTAATCGTGGAAGAATTGAAGGTTTCCAGAAGGTGGTTTGTACATTCCGACGAATATTAGATCCTCATTTACCGAACAACAAACACATTCTAAATCCACATTGATAAAAGAGAATTCGTTAAGTTTTGTAATATTGAACTTGTTATTATAATACAGAGCAACGCCGCCTCCTTTTCTGTGATTTCTATTTATTGAAACTGTGGAATATCCCTCAATATTCGGCAAGATCTGGGAGTTTGTGGCCCAAGTTTCCTTCAGGAGTAGAAAATCAGGAAATTTGTGCAAAGTTTCTAAAGTACCTAGTAGCATGTCCCAATTATCTGTAATACTACGAATATTTTGCGAAAGAATGATCAGAGAGTCTGGTGAAATAGTTAAGAATGGGTCTTCATTGCCATAAGGAGAAGGCGGAAGATATGGTTTAAAATTTATGTGTTTTTTATTCACTATTCATTGAAAGTTCGCAATGACGTCTGACTTAGAGCGTTATTTAGAGCGAGCCAAGGGATTCAAATAGATGGAGTTGAGAGGTCAAGAAACGAAGTAGAGCAAGTGGAAAGAAAGAGTTTACAGTGTATAATGAGGCCTAACGAACCACTTGAATAAATTGTTTTTAAATATAGATCTCGAAAACGAAATTGTTTCTTAGTATATACAGTACGAATTAGAAAGTGGGAGAGAGGAATGGGAGATGGGATATAAGGAAGGTAAATTGTATAGAATGAATGAGCTAGACTTATTTGAAAACAAAACAGTACAGGGAAAATAATGAGTATAAGAATTCCTTAAAAGTAATAATAATAATAATAAGCCACCATGGACCCTACCTCCTCGCGGTGGGGGCGGGAACTACACTAGCTTTAGGATAGGCTAAAGGGTCCAACCATCCATGATGAGAACTCATTCTAATATAGATCATGTTGCATCGGGTGTGGCGCAGGATAAAGTCACCCGCGTTCGGGGGTTAGGCAGAGGCCTCCGTTCGAAAAATATGCTACAGTCTCCCGCAGGTGGTGGTGGAGAAAGTGGCACCCCATCCTGTAGTATGGCTACCACAATGCGACCACCAAAACTGGGAAACCACGCCAGCGCATCCGATGGTCACCACAGATGAACCAGGATCTTATGCGCGACTTCTACACTGTTACACAGTTAGGGACTATGCTAATAATAATAATAATAATAATAAAATTAATAATGATCATCAACAACTAGCACACAAACATTCACTGATTAACAGCACGGTCCCGTACTACAAGTACATACCACAAAGCGTATTAGAGTCACCCTCATGTAAACTATACTGGGACCGCCCCATTCACACAGACAAAACCATACATCACAACAGACCAGACATCACACTTGTTGATAAGGTCAACAAACAGACCTTCTAATTGATATTGCAGTGCCTATTAGCAAGAACATGCAGAAAACTCACGCAGACAAGATCAGTAAATACACTGATATAGCACACGAGCTCCAGAAGCAGTGGAGGCAGGATCGAGTACATGTTGTACCCATCGTTCTGTCTGCCACTGGTCTGGTGCCTCACACATTGCACCACAGTCTCAGCACACTAGGACTTCACAAAATCACTTATGCACAACTGCAGAAGGCTGTGGTACTCAACACTACACGCATAGTTAGGAAATTTATGGACACAAGCACACATCCCTAATCATTCTTGCACACATCTTTACACTTGGCAGTATGTGCTTTGGTCCTTCACCCGCCATATTGTTTTTGCTGGGGAAACCCAAGGTTTGAAACATAATAATAAAAGTAATACTATCACTAATAATAATAAAAGTAATACTAATAATAATAAAAGTAATTATAGAAGGCTTTAGTACTCAACACAACACGCATAGTTCGGAAATTTATGGACACAAGCACACATCCCTGACTATTCTTCCGATTTTTTTTTTCTTTTTTTTTTTTTTAATACACTTGGCAATATGTGCTTTGGTCCTTGACCCGCCATATTGTCTCAGCTGGGGAATCCCATGGTTTGAAACTTTTTCGATATAATAATAATAATAATAAAATTAATAATAATAAAAATGATAAAAATACAAAAAAATATAATGAGACTTATTTAAAAGACTATAATAACAACAAATAGCAATTAAACAAAAAAAGCAGGATACTATTTATCAGAAATAGTTTTTTTTCCTTTAAAAAAGAAAGAATAAACTATATTTCGGGGCTATAATATATTATAATTTTTCGAGCTCATCAAATGTTGTGACGGATCTCTTCTTGTCACCAAGATTAACAATAATCCGGCCGTCTGCAGTCCAGACTTTCGACAACCCAAATCTCTTAATTGCTGCCTGGAGCAAGTGGACTCTATAAAGTGGCGAGTTAAGTCCTCCCTTAGGGTAATGCCCGTGTCCTTGAGAAGCTTTTTCTTGGCGAAAATGGCGTCTCTAGTTTTGTAAGACACCAATTTCACAATAATGGCGCGGGGTCTATGTCCTTCTTGGGGACCTACTCGGTGGGAGCGGTCAATTTCGTCAGATCTTATGGTCAGTCCAAGCTTCTCCTTACAGAGATTGAGCACTAACTTATCTGTATTTTCATTTTTGGTTTCCTTGACTCCAAAAATCCTCTTGTTTGTCCTTCTTTGATACTGTTCTAAGGCATCGTCCTTTGATTCAAATTTTTTTTTTGTATTCTATAAAATCGTGCTTCACTTCCTGAAGCTCCTTGCGAAGTTCTTTTATCTCCCTGTCCTTTTCACCGAGAGTGCGCATTAAGTTGTCCGTAACGAGCTTCGTTACGGATTCGCAAATTGCCTCAGCGATATATTTTAGGATTTCTTGCGACTGCAAAGCCTCCGTTACCTGTAGCCGCACAGCTCCTTGCAACTCCTCCCTCAGTTCCGTCGGTGGGGTAGGGACCGCCATCGATGTGTCTTCTGTCGTCGAATCTGATGTAATTTGACCTTTTCGGGTGACTGGCATTTTTCTGATTTATTCCGTATTTGAAATGCAATCTTTCTGATATCTATGCGAATTATTATGTAGTTTCACCTGTTTCTTTTCACCTGCAATTGTTTTTTTTATGGAGCCCCGATTCTCACGTGTTCAGTGGACGGCCGCCATCTTGAAAAAAAAAATAATAATATTATTATTTTTTTATTTTTTATTATTATGATTCTAAATACAAAAGTTACAGTCCCGTTAGGTTCTATTCCTATCAACAGGTTCTGAATATGGGTATACTACAAATGTTTAATTAATTTTGAATACATTGTTAAAAATATCAAATGACTTACATAGTATTGTTTTTTACAAGTGATTTTTGAGAAGTAGACCGCTAGGTGATAATTTTCAAAAATTTTAAATTAGGCAGTAACATGATTTAAAAGTTAAAATAATTTTCTGATTTAACTCTATATATAATTATTACATATGTATATTAAAGTTACCTATGTTTAGCTTATTTTTGTCGAGTTCAGTAAGAACTAGTAACAATAAATATTAAGGACATTGGAGGTAAATTGAACAAAATACTTAAGTGAGACATTACAAACAGGATTTACAATTACAAAGAAACAATTGAAACAAAAGAAATTCATATTAATTACATTCTATCAGCCACTTTTTTAATAGTTTCTTTACATAGGATATTCTTCCATTTTTTATATTTATTTCTTTTTCATCTATAGTGTTGAATATATTTTCAAGTATATAGTTGAAATGCCTCTTTCCATAGTCATTGTATATTAGTGGATAGGGAAGATGGATATTTTTCTTGTTTCTTAGATTATATGAGGATTTTTGTTTTTCTTCTTTCTTGTGCTCAAAGATTTTATAATAGTTTTTAATTAGTATGTTGTATATGAATTTTTGTTTGGGATTTAGTATTCTATATTGAAGTTTTTTCTTTAATATTATACTTTTATCGTTTACATTTTGCTTGAAGAAAATTATCTTTAAAATTTTATTTTGCAGATTAATTATAGGTTTTAAACAACTGTCATTGGTGTTGGCCCAAATGTTAGCAGCGTAATTTATGTTCGAATCGAATAAAGCATTATATAATAACATTTTAATCTGCGTTGGAAGTATATCTTTTATATTATAGAATATGTACGACAGTTTGTTTAGCTTTTTATGTAACATTTTTATGTGATTATTCCAACAAAATTTTTCATTTATTATTAAGCCCAGATATTTAATTGTTTTTGTGTATTGTAGTTCTGAACAACTTTTACATTCATATGGTGAATTGTGAAGACAGTTATGATGGTGAAAAAAGATTTTTGGCTTAATAATAATAATAATAACATGGAAGCGTCGAACAGATGGCTGACGAGTGGTGAGCTGTTTGGGGAGACCGAAGGGTTCATGATCGCAATACAGGACCAAGTCATCTCCACACGCAACTACAAGAAACACATTCTACACGATGCAAACACACATGACGACAAATGCAGGAAATGCCACACTACGCATGAGACGATCGACCACGTAATATCAGGCTGTCCCCTTCTCTCTCAAACAGACTACCTCCACCGACACAATCAGGTAGCATCGATCGTTCATCAACAACTAGCACACAAACATTCACTTATTAAGAGCACGGTCCCGTACTACAAGTACATACCACAAAGCGTATTAGAATCACCCTCATATAAACTATACTGGGACCGCCCCATTCACACAGACAAAACTATACATCACAACAGACCAGACATCACACTTGTTGATAAGGTCAACAAACAGACCTATCTAATTGATATTGCAGTGCCTATCAGCAAGAACATGCAGAAAACTCACGCAGACAAGATCAGTAAATACACTGATCTAGCACACGAGCTCCAGAAGCAGTGGAGGCAGGATCGAGTACGTGTTGTACCCATCGTTCTGTCTGCCACTGGTCTGGTGCCTCACACATTGCACCACAGTCTCAGCACACTAGGATTTCACAAAAACACTTATGCACAACTGCAGAAAGCTGTGGTACTCAACACTACACGCATAGTTAGGAAATTTATGGACACAAGCACACATCCCTAATCATTCTTGCACACATCTTTACACTTTGGTCAGTAGTATGTATGTGCAGTATGTGCTTTGGTCCTTGACCCGCCATATTGTTTTTGCTGGGGAAACCCAAGGTTTGAAACATACAAACATAATAATAATATTTTTTTTTTGTTTGTTTTGTTTTGTTTTATACACTTGGCAATATGTTCTTTGGTCCTTGACCCGCCATATTGTCTTAGCTGGGGACACCCATGGTTTGAAACTTTTTCGATAATAATAATGATCTGATACGTAATTTTGATGATAATAAAAAGATAAATGACAAAAAAAATAAAAGATAACCATTGACTTTTAGGAAAACATTAGATAAATAAATTTATATGAGAACTGAAAAGAAATTGGCAGCATCCAATGGATGAATTCTTCTACCTATGCTTATGAGCAGGCTACATATGGGAGATAAAATGGTCAAAATAGGAATTGACATGGAAATCACTTCGAATGCTTTGCGGCAACAACTCGTCTGAAAATCCATTTCTACGCCAAAGTTGTGCTGAGAAGGCTATGATGGTTGGTTGGTTGGTGTTTAATGGCGCAAAAGCAGCTGCGGCTAAGCTGCGCCAAGAAAGGTAAAAAGGAAAAGAAAAGAAAACTGAATGAAAACTAACTACCTAGCTAAAAAGGACAAAAACAAGAAAAGAACAGGTAGTGCACAAAGCAAGATGATAGGATATAGGTAGAATATAGGTAAAATGTAGATATATAGAAGAAAAGTAAAAATCCGAGAATTACAATAGAGTGGCAAGGCCACATTGATGAATGAAGTGTAAAACTGATGAAATGGGTAAAAGATCATTATCATTTAAAAGCAATGAAATATGAAAAGGAACGTGAAATTTAAAAAGAGGATAAAAGCACTGACGACGATGTTGAGTAAAAGCAGGACAGTCAATTAAAATATGATGGACGGTTAAAACAACGTTGCACGTAGAACACTGGGGAGGTGGACGATTGAGCAGTAAGTAGCTATGTGTCAGTCTTGTATGGCCGATCCTCAGATGCACCAGAAGAACATCCTTCTGGCGAGTTGGAAACAGTCGAGTGGCAGGAGAGGATAATGAAGGACTGACAAGACGAAGTTTATTGCCGTGAAGAGCATCCCATTCGTGTTGCCAGGCTGATCGGAGACGAGAACGTATAAGTGCGTAGATGTCAGAGGCCGGAGTGGAGATCCGTCGCAAGGGTAAACTAGCAGCAGACTTTGCGAGAGAATCAGCGTGGTCATTGCTGACAATGCCGACGTGGCCTGGGATCCAGCAGAAAATGATAGTGCAACGGTGAAAACGCTGTAAAAAATCTAAAATGGATAAAACAAAAGGGTGACCCTTCAGGGTGTGACTGCACAGTGCCCGCAAAGCGCTCTCAGAATCACTGTAGATAAGTGTGTGCGTAAACTTCTCCTGCAAAGCATACTGTAAGGCTAGAAAGATGGCAAGAAAGAAGCTCAGCAGAAAACACAGATGCCTCAGAAGGAAGATGAACAGCATGACTGAAAGTAGCAGTGTAAAAAGCAGCTCCAACATAATCTGCACCTTTAGATCCGTCGGTATAGAAAATGTTGAAATCAGAGTGACGGGACAAATGATCTTGATGCAGAGACTGAAAGACTGTCGAGGGAGTGTTGATTTTCGCAAAAGTACGAAGAGAGAAATCACAGTTGGGTAGAGGATATTTCCAATGCGCGGATGGTGAAGTAGGTAGAGTGGCAATGTGAAGGTCAGTGAGCTGTAGTGTAGTGAGCCAAATCGTCACCTGATGTCCAAACGGTGGTATAATGGAAGGACGATTGGTGAAAAGACGTCGTTGACGGGGACGACACACACATTGATAAGCAGGATTATTTGGAAGTAAAGAAATACGGACGAAATATTGGAGATACAAAACTTGTCGACGAAAGTGCAGGGACGGTTCCAGAGCCTCTGCGTACAGGCTGAGAATCGGTGAAGTACGGAAAGCACCGAGGCAGAAGCGGAGGGCCTGATGGTGTACAGGATCAAGTGTCCGACGGACAGACGGTCGCGCAGAGCCATATACAATGCAGCCATAATCCAATTTGGATCGAATAAGGGCTCGGTAAATGCGCAACAAGGCCAAGCGATCACCACCTCATTTGGAATGCGAAAGCACTTTGATACAATTTAGTTTTAAAAGACACCGTTTCCGAAGGTCAAGTATGTGATCCTTAAAAGTCAATTTCTTATCAAAAATGAGGCCTAAAAATTTATGCTGAGACACACATGGAAGTGAGACGCCACCAAGAGTCAGCTGCGGATCAGGAAAAATTCCCTGATGTCGAGTGAAATGGACACACACAGTCTTGGATTGTGAGAAAGTAAAACCATTAGAAACACTCCAAGTCTGCAAACGATGTAGAGCTAACTGCAGTTGTCGTTAAATCAAACGTAAATTAACAGAACTGCAAGAGATCTGTAAGTCGTCAACATATAAAGAGTGGTGAACCGACGAAGGCAAAATAGAGATGATGCCATTAATCTTTACAGAAAAAAGGGTAACGCTCAAGACACAGCCCTGAGGTACTCCGAGTTCTTGAAGATAACATGTAGAGAGCGTAGATCCTAGACGTACTTGAAAGGTACGATTCGCAAGAAAATTGCGAATGACAATAGGCATGTGACCACGAAGGCCGTAATGATGAAGATCTTGTAAAATGCCAAATTTCCAGGTGCGATCGTATGCCTTCTCTAAGTCAAAGAAAATGGAGACAAGGTGTTCTCTATTAACAAATGCAGTGCGAATAGCATCTTCCAAACGTACAAGATGGTCAACCGTAGAGCGATGCTGCCGGAATCCACACTGTGTGGTAGCGAGAAGTTTATTGGCTTCAAGATACCATTGAAGGCGGCGATTTACCATGCGTTCAAGCGTCTTACATAAGCAGCTAGTGAGGGCAATGGGGCGATAATTATTTGGATCACTGGCGTCTTTACCAGGTTTCGCAAAAGGAATGACTATAGCTCGTCGCCAACTATCAGGAAATAAATGTTCCAACCTGATTTTATTAAAGATTGACAGAAGAACATTCAACGAAGAAACTGATAAGTGTCGCAACATCACGTAATGAATTCCGTCAGGGTCGCAGGCAGTATTTTTGCTGGTGTCTAGTGCAAACAATAATTCCTGTAAACTAAAAGGGAGATTGTATGGTTCTCTGTTGGAAGAATAAAACTTTAAAGGAATAGCTTCAGCACGGTCTTTAATCGTTTGAAAAGTAGGAGATAAAAGTGCAGGGCTGGAATTCCGTGCAAAAGCACGTCCAAGGGCTTCAGCTTGTGCGGAGATAATAGCTATTTCTTTTCCATCTTCTTTCAGTATGTGCATAGATTGAGATCTGTACTTTCCGTACATCTTACGAATGTTATCCCAAAGGATCTTTGAAGACAATGTACAAGTTAGTGATGAAACAAAACGTTGCCACGACTCCTTCTGACCAATGCGACGGACACGACGAGCAGAAGCACGTGCTCGTTTAAAAGCCAACAGATTGGCCGAAGTCGGATAACGGCAGAAAATGTTCCAGGCTTTCTGTTTAATTTTCTGTGCAGTCGTACACTCAGGAGTTCACCAAGGTTTGGGATGTAGAGGGAATCGTCCAGATGTTTGTGGAATTGTTGCTTTGGCAGCACAAATAATGGTATAAGTGACCTCGTCAATAAGTTGATCAATGGTAGCTGAAAGATCAATGGCCTCCAGATTACAGCGGCTAGTAAAAGTTATCCAATCAGCAGAGTCAAATTTCCAGCGATGACGACAGGGTGATGAAACAGCTGAACGAGGGAGCTCTTTGAGAATGATTGGGAAATGGTCACTGCCACCAGGGTCGTTGATAACATCCCATGAGAAATGGGGAAGAGTGACGCAGAACCTTTAGCTAAATCAATAGCAGAGAAAGATATTGGCGAATATGTGAAATGAGTTGCGGCGCCTGTGTTAAAGATACAAAGATTACGCCGAACTAAAAGATCTTCAATAACAGCACCTCTAGGATTGGTGGATGAAGAACCCCAGACAGGGGAATGAGCGTTGAAATCTCCAACTAAGAGAAACGGAGTCGGTAATTGATCCAGAAGCTGAGCAATGTCTGTAAGCGAAACAGGGGCTGTGGGGGACAGATATAAGCTACAGATAGTGAAAAGGCGGCTGGTGGAAAGGCGAGCAGCAACAGCTTCCAAAGAAGTTGTAAGTGGGACATGAGAGGATGGAGTATCATGTCGAATAAAGAGACAAAGGCCTCCTCCGCTTCTATCGGTCCGCTGTTTACTCAGCATGGAATATCCTGGAAGAGAATCTGTGTCGTTTCCTGTAAGAAAAGTTTCCTGGAGACACATACAGACTGGATGATTTATAGAAAGGAGGGCTTTAACATCGTTCAGGTTGGAGCGAAGTCCTCGACAATTCCAATACAGTAAGGCCATTAAAAGATAAAAAAGGGTAAAAGTCTAAAAATCAAGGTGGAGGTGCTGGTGGTGCCCTAAAGTTTGGGTGTTTGGAGGAGTCCTCCAGATCGTCTTCATAAAACCGTCTAGGAGAGAAATGTCTCCGACGGCCACGAGAAGGTGAAAGTGAACGTGAACTAGGCGATGAAAAGGTCGGTGTGGAGATACAGATGGTCGTTTCTGAGTGAAGTTGAGACCGGCAGGGATATTAGAAGTACTTGAAGAAACTGGCAAAGATAACATGGTGGATTGTGACGTAGATTGAGTTGATTGCGACGGAACTGATGTGGTAGGAGTAGCAATGGACTGAAATATAGTTGAAAAGGACTCTTTGGGAGGACAAGTGATGTCTGTTTGACAGGAGATTGAAGCTGTCCGTTTGGATTTTACCGCAAATGAAAAAGTCTTTTGGGCTGGCACAGCAAGAAGCATCCTCCGAGCCTCGGGATGAGAAAGAGAATGTTTAACTCTGATAGTCTGAATCTCCTTCTCCTCCTTCCAACGAGGACAAGATCGAGAGTATAAAGGATGGTCTCCAGAACAATTGACACACTTGAGAGGTGAAGTGCACGGTGTAGACTCGTGGAATGGCTCACCACACTTAGGGCAGATGGACTTGCCACGACAAGCTGCAGAGCCATGACCATAACGTTGGCACTTGAAGCACTTGAAGTAACACTCGTGGGCAGTGTGGAGATGTTAAAAGTAAGAACAACTGTTCGAGTGGGTACTTCGTTATTGTCACGACGAACGTTAATCCGTCGGACAGCAGTAACACCCTGCGAAGCAAAGCCTTCGAGAAGGTCCGCATCATATAGACCGTCCAGATCTGGTTCTCGGATGACGCCGCGACTGGAGTTTAAAGTCTTTGTGCTTTGTGACAGATATCGGAGTATCTGCCAAAGTCGTCAAATTAAGAAGTTGGTCCACAGCTTTTGAAGAAGGTAGCTGGATTAACAAATCGCCAGACTGGAGTTTCTTGACTGACTTGATATTTGAATTTACACCTGAAAGTGTTTTGGAGATGAGAAAAGGGGACAGTTTAGACAAAGGTGTCTCAGGGGTTAAGGAATGCATAATTAGAAATGTCGGACTGGTAGTAGAAGAAGAGCGAACATCGATGGTGTGGGAATTGCTTCCCAATACAGGAAAAAAAGAAGAATCCATACACAAAAGATTTAGCTGGGGAAAGTAAACAGTTACCAGGCAGCTATCCCATATCTGCCTGGAAGGCACTGCCGAAGCAGTTTAAATACTGTGATTTGTCGCCAGGCAATCTTTTTTTTTCCACAGGGATCGTTCATGACACTAAAATAACCCCGTAGTGCCACACATCCATCGGCACGATGCCTTCCACCATGGATTCGGGGGCGGGCGTTTAAGACCCATGGAGAGTAGCTCATGGAAAAGAGAACCCTCCATGGGTGGTCCCCTCACCACGTACAGGAACCCGCACCGAGGGGAAGGCTATGATGGAAATTGTATTTGAAGTATAATGGTCTGAATGATTGAGGTTTTTGCTTCAACTAACAATGGATCATTTTTAACAAAGCAATCATTTGTGAGACTATAGAAATTATTTTAATGCTAATGAAGAAGCAGAAAAAGATATAACAAAGCAAAAGATTCAAAATTAGTCCGTAATGCCAATATGAATGTATGTACAGAAACAAAGTATATATTAAGGTAGTGGTGTTGCAGTAGAGGCTTGAGAAAAAAACGGAAAGAAATAGAGTTAAATAAGTAACTGAATAAATAAATTTGTAATTAGCTCCTTCATGTTCTGTAACGTATAATTGTAATAATATTCATTGATTGGATTCTACCAATTTCTCTTATTTCAATTTATTTACCATTTCAATTTATCTACCTATTTTTATACTACAAGTATATAGTTATTCCTATTTTTTTTTGTTATTTATGTCTGTATAATCATCAATATTACATAATACGTTATTATTATTTATTATTATTATGCATTATTATGCAAAAACAATTTCAATTGTTTCTCCCCTTTTTTTAAAAAAAAATAACATATAAACAAACTTATTTTTAACCGAAGCATGTCCCTCGCAATTAAAAACATGTCTCTAAGAACTCATCCTTCCTAAACCATTCCTATCCCATTCTTTCCCGTCATGTCTTGTGCTCACTTTCGTTTTGGTGAAACAGAACACGAAAACAAATATCTAAGATACTGACAACAGCAATGCGCCAAACTTAATGTAAAGATCAGCATCTCAAGAAGGGTTGAAATACTGAGTGAACTTCACCCGGAGTGCAAAAATACCTCATAAAAGATGTCAAGGTATACAAAAGTATTACCAATTACCATGGCCCACTCCTCCTTCAGAACCAAATTATTTTTGAATTTCTCAAAATTAGGATAAATCATTAAACTGAAGAACTGAATGTCAGATAACACTAGATCGATGCTTTATGATAACATGAAAAAAAGTGATTGTTGTCCGATAATAACCGTTGTCTGTCAGTAATGGATGGATATTTAATGATCGGATGATGATAAAATACAGAACGGTAATTATTGTCTGATAACAATATTCTCTGTCAGTAATAGCTTAATAATTAATGATATATATTGAACGTATATTCTTGTGTTGTAATTCTTTTAGGACAGGAAATCAATTTATATTTTCCGAAACACAATTTCGTGACTATTTTCATTCTAACTTAGTAGCTCGTACTGTGATGACAACCACATCTCTTCGTTAAGTAAAACCAAGGGGCGACACAAAGTGTGATTCCTCATTTATTTCTTTTTGTTAATTTTTTTTTACCTATTCACTCAGAATAAGATGCATTAAGAAAACGTAATTTGAGAAGGTAAGTTCTAAATTAAATGTGATGTACATTTTTATCAGTCTTTTTAAATATATATATATAATTATATTTATTATTTAAATACAGAAACTACAAAAATTTCTGTATTAACGAATATAATTAATATATATATTAATATATATATAATATAATATAAATCATTTCGCTCAAACTTGAAATACCAGTTATAAAAAGTTCTGTCCTAGTCTGACACATCTCTAATTTCAGCTAGAAAATGTATTAAAATGTAAAAACTAAAAAAAAACTAAAAAAAATTTCTTTAGTATATCTTTAGTCTGAGAAAGTAAATGTTCAGTATTTCTTTGTAAACTAGCGAAAACTTTAGCATTCGAAATTTAGTGTTTCAAAATGCAAAATTGAGCTTGATGTAGATTTTATTTTGTACATTTATAGATAGAATGTCAATGCTCTATTATTGAAGAGAAATTTGAATTTCAATTTAGAATATAGAATTTCCGAGTTTTATTTCTCTTGTTAATTTGTTGATTTTAGGGGGGAGGGACGTAATTCCAACCCATCAACACTGAATTTTGTAGGCTTATTGTACAGAATTTAGTGTTTTAAAAAGAAACATGTCCATCGTTTGTTATCCTTTCATTCTCTTCCATGTAAGAATCAATTTTCCATTTCCTCATTTTTTTTAACGACCCATTTGGTCCGTCCGTCTTTGTCTGTCCACCCGTAACAACACCTGAACGGAAAGTCATGACGACAAACGGGTTTCACCATCATGGAATGGGGTATTTTAGGAAGGCCAATGTTCTCCCCCCCATGTTCGAGATATTTGGCATTGTTTTTATTGGATTTCCGCTATTAGCTTAAATGTCAGAAATGAATCTCATTTCAGTTGTCAGCTATATCGTAATCGCTAAGTTACTGTTTTGTTTTTTTTTTGTTTTTTTTCTTGTTTTCCTACCGTTGTTTTTATTTTTTTGTAACATTTTTGATATTTTTCTTTTCGTTAATGTACTTCATTTTTTTATTATTATGGGTCGCCTTTAAATTTATGCTTTATACAAAATTATATTCATTTGTTCCTACTACTATTGACTACCATGTTAATTTTTTTTTCTTTTTTGAAATTACATGAATATTACTTTAAATAATATTAATATTACATTAGGATAAATTAGGATTAAATGCCTTAAATTTGCTGAAAATATAAAATCATTTCCATTTTAATTTCATTTTTTAAAATTCTTAGAATTTTCATTGCTTTAAAATATTAGAAGTATTAAAAGAAAAGTTCAGTGTAACCTCTATTGTTATCAACAACGTTTTCATTCTAAAAACGGCATTTTCTATCTCAGAACGCAATACGTCTGATGGAATTGCTAGACATGATGTCTTATGCTGTCCTTCAGATCTGCCAGAGGATGACATCTTTCACGATGCATATGGTTCTTCAAAAAAAAAACCCATATCCAGAACTCACATGCGGTGAGGTCGGGTGATTGCGGAGGTCACATTATCTGGAAATAACGGCTGATAGCCCGCTCATTTGTAAAGTGTTGCCTTAGCAAATTTTGAACAAAACGGGTAATGTGGGGTGATGCACCGTCTTGCATAAATACGGTTTCCTGAAGACAACTCCATGTGTTGAAGCTCTGGTATCACGAAATTCGGAAACAATTCATAATATCGCTGTCCGGTTAGGGAGCAGGTGCAGAGTCCAGTTGGTGTTATCTCTTCAAAAGAAATATGAACCAATGATGAAATTAGCAGTAAAGTCACATCGCAGTCACTTTTGGAGAATGCAACAGGACCTCTTGGATAACACAAGGGTTTTCTGTTGCCATATCCGCCAGTTGTGGATATTCATTTGTCCATTTAAGCAGAAGTGGGCTTCGTCTTTCCAAAGAATGTTCTCTGGCCAAGTGATATCAACGTGTCATTGGCGCCAGGAATTGAAGCGCAACGAATTTCCTCACCTCATGTGACTTCTGGTTATGGGTTTTTTGGAAGAATCAGATGTATCGTGAAAGAAATCAAAGTCTATCAGATCTGAAGGACAGCATTAGACATCATATTCTAACAATTCCAGGAAATGTATTGCATTCTGCGGATGAAAAACATTGATGACACCAACGGAAGATACATTGAACTTTTGTAACGCTCTTAGTAGAGAAGCAAATTTAGTAAACAATAAGCTAGTGGCATTTAATGGGTTAAAAGTTGACATCAAACTTTGTGAGCAGAACTGGATAATCAGCATACAACAATTAAGATATTTTGTAACACGTAGTCAAAAGTTTTCATTTTAAATCTTATAGAACTTTTTAACTTTACATCAAACTCGCTAAAATATAATAATTTTACTATTCTGAAATCTTCTATACCTTAGGTATTATTAATATTTTTGTTATTATTAGAAGATATGGTCCCCATTGTGTAAACGTAATTCTGAAAAATCATTTTAATCATTTGAAAAATCAATTTTAAATTGATTTAAACCTGAAATTAACAACAATCTCCTAGATCTCTCTCTTTCCTTCGAAAACCGAATAAATAAATTGTTTTAACCAACACGGTGTCGTTATAACAGTAATTGTTGTGTGATTCGATTCTTTCATAACGAAAATAAGAGGAAAAGAAAATAACTCAATCTACATTTTCTGAAACAAAAAAACAAAACAAAAATACACGACTCCTCTTCTCGTCTAGCACTCTTGTTGTGTAGCATTTTCTCTTCATTAAAAGCAAGACATCAAATCAATAATCCTAGGGGCGGCTTAATGAGTGCTTTTTTTTTTCTTGCTTTTATTTGAGTATTTTTCAAATGTTTGTATTTCGAAATTGACTGCTCTTAAACATTATTAAAGGTAAAAAAACCTAAATAAAGTTTTTATTACCTTTAATAATGTTTGAATTGAAATTTCTGAATTGAATGCTCCAACACATTATTAAAGGTAATCTATATTACTAAAATCTTTTATTTCTCCGTCTGTCTGTCTTTCTGTCTGTCGGTCTGTCTGTGTGTCTGTGTGTCTGTCCGGCGCGATTTTCTGAGAGAATGGAAAATAGAAATAATTTTTACAATGAAACATCCGCGACAGGAATCGAACCTGCAACCTTCTGATCCGAAGTCAGATGCCTTATCCATTAGACCATAGGGACTACAACTCTCTTCATATGGTTTTTTGACTTATATCTCCTTTCCTTTCCCCCATCAATAAGGAATGTATTCAATCTTTTTTTTGAATCTCAAGATTGTTTATTTATTTCGCATCAGTCAGTTTATTTGTAATTCGAAACTGACAATTAGAACGATAATTGCCGAAACGTTGCAATATTTTAAATATTCTTACTTAACCAAATCCTACGTGATATTGAAAAATATGTGGGTGTACACGCCAGATGTTGGAGTAAAGAAAACAGAGTCAAGAAAGAGAGAAGCACTCTTTTTTTGAGGTGGAATACCGAAAAAATCACTATTTGCAACTCAAAAACCATCAATAAATGTAACTCAAACGTCACTGAAAAGTGACAATCTATATTACTAAAATCTTTTATTTCTCTGTCTGTCTGTCTGTCTGTCTGTGTGTCTGTCTGTGTGTCTGTCCGGCGCAATTTTCTGAGAGAATGAAAAATAGAAATAATTTTTACAATGAAACATCCGCGACAGGAATCGAACCTGCAACCTTCTGATCCGAAGTCAGATGCCTTATCTGACAATTATAATTAAAATGAGAGTCAAAAAAGAATGAAGCGATACTTCTATTAGATAGAATACTGAAAAATCACTATCTGTAACTCAGAAACCATCAATATTTGGAACACAAAAGCCACTGAAAAGTGCCACTTAGAATAAAAAAAGAGACTCAAAAAAGAAAGAAGCAGTATTTCTATTAGATAGAATACTGAACACTATTGTAACTCAGAAACCACTGAAAAGTATCATTTGGAATAAAAAAAAAAAAAAAAAAAAAA
>JAFIDM010010028.1:66348602-66392531 GCA_023159025.1 Thereuonema tuberculata | reverse complement strand
AAAAAAAAAAAAAAAAAAAAAAAAAGAGTCAAGAAATAAGAAGCAGTATTTCATTAGGTAGAATACTGAAAAATCACTATTTGTAACTCAAAAACCATCACTATTTCTAACTCGAAAACCATTGAAAAGTATCAATAGGAATAAAAAAAAAAAGATAGTCAAGAAAGAAAGATGCACTATTTCTATTAGGTAGAATACTGCTCAGACGTTAGACGTCTTAGTCATTAGACCACTAGGCCTACATTCTAATCTCTGTAAAGAATAAAAATATATCATAGATATATGATTTACAAGGTGGTTCTAAAAGCAGTCGTAGATTGAGAGAATATAGACATCAAAAATTAAATTAAAAAAAAAGCTTTTAAAAAATGTTAGTTTTAGTTTCCTTGATGTAATTTGTGTGTGTGTGTGTGTGTTTTTTTTAATAAATAAAAAATTGTTTTCCGTTACATAAGGGAGGATTCCGGAGCGAAGCGACGGGTAGCCGACTAGTAATAACATAAAATGTTTTTGCTACCTTTAATAATGTTTGAATTTCTGAATTACATTAAATTCTATTGACTACAGAATAGAATATATTAAGAAAAGAAAACTTGAGAAGATAAGCTTTACTATTGTTTTGTAAATATAATTTTTTTTACTTGAATACAGAAACTATCAAAAACTTTCTTAACGAATTTACTTGAAATGGCATCAAACTTGAAATAGAATTAAAAAAAAAACCAAATTTTAATTTCGTTTTTATTATTTTTTCAGTTCTATTCTGCTCTTACATATCTCTAATTTCAGATAGAAAAAGTAAGGGAAATGTCAAAAATTAAGAAAATCAATTCATTACTTTATCTTTGAAAGTGAATAATTTTTAATAAATAAAATACCTAACGAAATACCCATTGAGAATCAACGAAAACTAGCTTTCTAAATTCAGTGTTTTTCAAAACCAATATTAAGTTTAATGTAGATTTTATTTTCTTTATAAATAAATAGGCTTTCCATTTTATTCGGTCGGTACATAATTATCAGGCGTTTTTGTAGGAGGGTTTTTTTGGTATTAAAAATTGATGTTTTGTTAACTTTTTTTAATTAAAATAGTATTTTAGTTTCAGGTGATAAAAATGCGTGTCAATAATCATACTCATATTCGTCATACTATGCTTTGTTACTTCGAAAACGGATGGAAAGCAGAGCAGTCATTTCGTGATCTCAACGAACTGTTTGGGCGAAGGAACAATTAGCGAAAGTCGATGCAGGGAATGGTTTGCCCATTTCAAATCTGGCGACAATAGCTGTTCCACCAAACACACCACATTGCTTTGTTACAGTGCACGTTTTTCGGTATTCCTTTTGGTGAAACTTCTGGCGAAAAGCAAACCTTCTTTCATTTTAATGTTTTCAAGAGAAGCCATGATTCATCCCCAGTGACAAGATTCTTCAGAAATGGAACTTGCTCGTTTCGTTGCAGCAAATCAGTAAAAATTCGGACATGTACGGCTTTATTGTTATCGGAGAGTTTGTAAGGGACCCATCTAGCCACTTTCCATACCTTTCGAGCTTTTTTAGACGACGAACGATGGTTGAATGGTCAAGATTCAAGTCTTCGGCCAGCATTCGAGTTGTCAAGGTTTCGTGTTCTTTCACGGCTGCCAAATGTGCCTGATTGTCGAAATCCGATGGTCGACTTCTTCCTGGCTTATCTTCCAGGTGTCGCCAGATTTGAAACAGGCAAACCATTCCCTGCATCGACTTTCGCTAATTGTTCCTTCGCCAAAAAGTTCGTTGAGATCACGAAATGATTGCTCTGCTTTCCATCCTTTTTCGAAGTGATAAAGCATAATGAGTATGATTATTGACACGCATTTTTAT
The DNA here is from genome assembly GCA_023159025.1 of Thereuonema tuberculata. Taxonomy (NCBI): domain Eukaryota; kingdom Metazoa; phylum Arthropoda; class Chilopoda; order Scutigeromorpha; family Scutigeridae; genus Thereuonema; species Thereuonema tuberculata. Next base: position 66,390,668 of record JAFIDM010010028.1, on the reverse strand, counting down.
CACCTGAAACTAAAACACTATTTTTATTAAAAAAAATAAACAAACATCAATTTTTATTACCAAAAAACCCGCCAACAAAAGGCCTGATAATTATGCACCGACCCAATAGTTATTGAAGAGATATTTCAAACCTAATATCTTAAATTTTTGCAGTTGTTTTATTGTCAATTTGTATTATTTTATTAGTTGTGATAAGAAGTTTTAAAATTGCCTCAGAAACAAAAATTATAAATTTTCGCCAATTTTTTATTTTTGTCTTCTGCAAGTGCTGTGTATCTAAAAAAATTTGACGTCATAGATTGAATCCGATTTTTGTAATCAATTCAGCACCCCAAAATTAGATAAATCCAGCCACTTAGAAACCAGATACACAAATAATTACTTTAAAAAAAAAATCTTTTTTTTTTTATTACCCCGTTTTCAAGACGGACTAAAAAGTATAAAATAATTAGTATAAAAAGTATAAAAATACAACGAAAAACGTGGGGCGCATGCAATAGACAATTGACATGGTATGATTGGAGTGTATATTATCTTGCGCCCCACGTTTTCGGTATATTTTCATATTAATTATTTTATACTTTTTATTCCGTCTTAAAAACGTAATATTAAAAAAAAAATTAAAAATATTAAAAATATTAATTTTATTGGCATATTAAAAGAAATATTTTTTTAAAATAATTATTTTCTGCTTTTTAGTCTTGTGCGTATGAAATTTTTCAATCGATTGTAAACATTTAACACGAATTTAAATTTTAAACATGATAAAAAACCTGTTAATGATATAAGAAAAAAAAACCGCCTCCTTGCAAAGCAAAAATGCTGTCTTGCAATGCAACTCATGGCCATGCGGCCATTTCCAGAAACAATGCCAGCAGACGATCTGATCGGCACCAACCTGTTATCCGAAGAATTAGGATTCCCAAACGAACAGACAGACAAGAAACCGAGTTAATATTGCAATTGTCATCAATTTCTGAGCTACGTTTAAAGTTTGAAGTCGCTAGCTCATCGGGAAGTTAGTTTAAAATCAATTGCAAAATTTTTACCGAACAAACAGACATTGAAGAAAGTGAGCTTATAAAAACGTGTTAAAAATAGTTTAAATTTTGTTGAATAGTGTTATAGAATCTACAGACTAAAATAAGGTTTTTTTTTTTAACTGAGTTCAGTTGATAATTCACAAGTTTCTCTGCAAGAAAAATATGATGATTAAGTAAAATTTTAGTTTCTAAATATATTATTTTAAAATTTAACTTTCATTAAATCCTATTGAAAATTCGTTTAATATTCAATTGTTAAAAACGAAATATCAGTAAAAAGTGAAAATAAAATCATAGTTCACTTTGTTGCAAAGTTTACTTGTTTTAAAAATAAGGAACGAGTTTTGGATCGAGTGCACTTGTATTTAAAAAGTAATTAGGAAAACTAATTATATATTTATTTATTTTTAAGAATTTGAAAATAAAATCAATATATTTTCATCAGATAAATATTTCTTGCAAATGATTAAATGAATTCAATATTCAATGTCTTATTTAGTTGAAACTTTTGATGATCCCAGTTTTACTAAAATCCAATTTCCAAACCTTCGAAACATATATATATATACAATAAAAAAAAACCTTATTTTTTAAATTTATGCATTCATGCACAAAGATTTATAACACGAAATGCATAAAATGGATTAGTAGGAGAGAAAAATGTCCTTAACTTTAAAATTATGAAAAGAATTAATTGTTGCTGTCATTTGTGAATTTGTAGAATCACTGAAATTTATTTTGAATATTCTCTGACGAATGCTAATTTGATTCCAAATATCCTTTGTTTTGAAAGCGATCATCATTATCAATCATCATGAAATAACATGTAGAATAGAATGATGATATTTTTTGCTGGGGATATGTGCAGAACCCTAATAAATAGTAGAATTGTGTGTAATGAAATTAGGAATAACGAGATAAATTTCATGTATAAATTTATTTTGGTGCTCTTTTAAAATTTTCCTCAATAAAACTATATACAATAGTAGTATTTCTTATCACAGATATTTTCTGTACACTTATTGACTGTTCCAATACTTGAGCTCCACTGGTATTTACTGGATAGTCACTTATCACTATTATCATTTATCGTTGCACTAACGATGAACTCTAAAATTAACATGCAGCACAATACTTTGATTTATCTATTAAATCAGGCTTACTGTTAATAATCAAGCTTTATGCACTTAACAATGCGTACCGCATTACATCGTTAATCACAATTCACAATTTAAATCTAAACTTATCATTCACCTTATATGAATTATGATAATGCCTTTTAACATTTGTATGCTTTTATCTTTACTTTCGCAATAACAATGACTTGTTTAATATTCACCTGTGTGAATTTTACGTTTACGCTAATTTTAATCAATCACCTTATGTGTACTTTAAAGTTACTCTTCGTTACTTTACGAAGTTAATTCAAGTTTCTATTCACGCACGGGACTAATGTATCTTCAATAATTAGCTCTGTCTTGATTCGCCCATCCAAAATGCGAAAATAATAAAATCATGTACTTACAATACGAAGCTATTTAGTAGTCTTCACCTGCGATGATTTCACTTTGAATAATCCAACCTCTTGGCTCCTCGCTGTTAATATGTTGCACTTAATCCAGTGGCACAATAATCACTTAAAACATGGCGCGGCTCTTCCTTGCCATGTGACATTAATTTCCCACTATCCTTAGGGAAACTAAATTGGCTGCTTTACGAAAACTCACGACACTTGTATTTCGAAAATATTCCTTTTCTTCTTTTATTCACTGCAGCAGTAATACTTATAAATTATAAACCAAAGTTCGTACACTTGACGAGACTTCTTCTCTTGTTTTGCCTTTCACAAACAATGACTTAATTTAAGATGAACTATTGTGTTGACTTACGATAGTTCATGAATAATAAAATGAGAGTTCTATTTACTAGAGTGGAAAATTATTTTCCGCAAAATAATACTTGGGTAATTATTACCAAATTTTTTCAGTTCTTTATCGTCCGTTCTTTTAATCAGGAAACGATGTATATCGATGACTGCAATTTCTAATTCCAGGCCTTCCGTTTCACGGGATTTCTTTTAGTATTCGCCTTCTTCGAATTGTACCTCTTCGATAACTGAGCTTCATGTATTTAGGTCGAGTCCACTTGGGTCCTTCGATAGTTTCAGGGTTCAGGTTTTACAATGACCTCCAACGCTGATATTTAATTATCTCGGGACAAAAAATTAATTTTCACTTACAAATACTTGCTTCAATTTCGGCAATTTCGTACGTTGCTATTCACTTTTGAATGCTTCTATTTTAGAGTTCATTTGCCGTTGAAGTCTTCTTCAATAATTGTATCACAATTAATTTTCACTTATGGATCCTATCTGGTTTCTCAATTAATTGGTCTTCAGATGCGTAGTATTTTAAACACGGCATACGTGTGTGTGTCCTTTAGCATGACCACACTTTCCTTTCGATATGAGTATCCAAGCCATAACCTTCCGTTACTTCCTATTGGCATCCAATCATATCGCAGTCCACTCACCTGACGGTCTTTCACTTTGACTGTTTCCTTTCATCTGACTGTCCCCTTGACTAATTGTCACTCAACCAACTGATTGATTCTAAATCAACCCATCTGAACTAGAACGACTTCCTAATGACCTTTCCTGACTTTCTAATGAACAGACTCCCTTGACTCTTCGAGTCATTAGATTATATTACGTCGCATCACTTTACGTGACGAATCCAAAATTTAAATATTTAAATTAACCAAAGTGGAACACTTCCACTTAAACGAAAGAAAAAAAAAATTTCTTTCCAGCATATTAAAATTTTTTATTTTAAATTACTTAAACATAAAGTAATTAAATTATTATGATCTTAATAATTTAATATCATAGCATTTTTATTCATTAATTTTCATAATGTTAAGAAATAATTTGTTATGAGTACCGAGAGGGTTAAAGGATCGAGTCATATATCATTCTTCTTGAAATAATTTGTAGTATAACATGGCAACGTTTTCTAACCTTACTGTACATGAGGGGTAAAAATAATTTACAATTTTTCATCGGAAGCTTCTTTATGAATTATCTGGAAGTTATTTGCTTTTTTTTCCCTTCTTGGATGATTTATCATAGTTTTTTTTACACTGTCTTTAACTAGGATTTTTATCTTCTTTTAACTTTTTACTTATTTTAACTATGATACTGACCACGATCCGGTATTCTTCACTACAAATCTTTCAAATTTATTTAAAGGTTTCTCGTTTAAAAGAGCGACAAAAATCAAGAATCGCAAATTCTCCCTAAACAACATAAATAAATTTAAACAATATTTACATTCAATTGACTGGGCTGAAGAAATGGAAAACGTAACCTCTACGGAACACTCCGTTTCACTCTTCAACGAACTCTTCTTCTCAGGATTTAATAAATATTTTTCTCTTTCCCCCAAAAATAATTCCGCAATAAATAAGAAACCATGGATATCCTTTGAACTTTTGAAAGAAATCCAGCAAAAAATAAACTATATAAATCTTATAAGAAAAATCCTACACCCGAAAAACTAGAACACGTTAAAGTCATACGGAATGAATTAAAGTCACGAATTAGAGCGTCCAAGGAAAGTTATTATGAAAACCTATTTAATGATAATCTCTCCATAAAAGAAAAGTGGAATAATATCAATAAATTAATTTCTAATCACAGAAAACCAAAATGTCCATCTACTCTTATTATAGAAAATAACTTTAAAAAAAACCGAGCAAAACCTAAATAAATTTCTTAACATCCTTCTACCAAATACTCCCTTCAGCACATCCGATAAAAATATACATCCCATATTGAACAATCCTAGTCCTTCCTCCTTCTTTCTATCTCCTACTTCCCCTTCTGAAGTTAAACAAGCTATCAAATCACTATCCAACAAAACTTCCTCTGGTCCTGATGAGATCTCCCCATACTTTCTCAAACAGATCGTGGATGACATTGCACTCCCTCTTTCTCTTATTTTTAATATCTCAATATCTGAAGGTGTCTTTCCTTCTTCCTTCAAACAAGCGAAAGTTGTTCCATTATGAAAAGCAGGAGATGTGAACACTTTGACCAACTATCGTCCTATCTCCGTGGTAAACTCTTTTTCAAAAATATTTGAAAAATTATATCATAGTAAACTCTCTACATAATATCAAAATATAAAATCATGGCTCAACAACAGCACGGTTTCATCACAGGGAAAAATACCGAAACTGCACTAATTGATCTCACAGAGTTTATCACGGAGAATATGCGGCTAATAAGATCGTCTTAGGTCTCTTCTTGGACTTGAAAAAGGCTTTTGACTCAATTAACATCAATATTTTACTTCAAAAATTAGAATTTATGAATATTAGAGGCCCACCTCTTACATGGATCTCTTCATATCTATCAGAAAGACAATACCAGCTGAACGTAAATGGATATTCCTCTTCAGTATATCACACGTCGACAGGTTTACCCCAAGGGTCTATCCTTTCCCCCCTTCTCTTTAATTTATTTATAAACGATCTCATTCTCACATCACCTGCTTCCAAATGTATCTTCTATGCCGATGACGGAACCCTCCTATTTGCTCATCCTAATGTGGAAAAACTTAAGCACGAGGTGCAGTGCTCACTTTTATATCTTGAATCTTGGCTATCCTCAAACGACCTTACTTTAAATACAACCGAAACGGTTTATATGTTTTTCAAACAAGAAATTAAATACTTAACACTGGAAATTTCTCTATCACTTATAACAACTCCTTATTACAAGATGTCCAATCCTTCAGATATTTAGATGTTACTCTTTCACACGATCTATCATGGAATCTCCATGCACAACAAATAGCTCATAAAGTCTCTAAAAATTTAGGCATCATTAGAAAACTTCCTAGGCAAATACTTCTGAGTCTATATTGATCACTAATTCATACAAACTTGTGCTACGGTATATCTGGGGTACCACTGCCAAATTTAAAAAAAAATGATAAAAGTGCAAAAACATTTCCTAAGATTCTTAGATAGAAAGCCCCGCCTGTACTCTACTCAATCCCTCTGGACAAAATATAAAATAATTCCTTTCGAACATATCTATAAGCTTCAGCTGGCTCTTTTCACGTACAAAACAATTAACAAAAAACTATGCCCTTCAATTACTTTTAATATTAAACCCAATTCCTATTCTTATTAAACTAGATTCAATCATGTTCTTCTATTAACAAAAACAAGATCCAACTATCAAAGAAGAGCAGTCAGTTATTCTGCTCCTCTAAATTGGAATAAAATTCCAAAGGAAATCCGTGATTGAACTTCTCTGGCACAATTTAAAAGAAAACTTAAACAACACTTTTCTACTCAACTCAATTCTAATAAATCCCTCTTTACATGAACCCAATAATTGATTGTAATCTCCTCTCTTTCTTCTCACTCTCTCCTTTTTTATTTTCTCCTTCCTCTATCTAGGTAAACGCCATCAGTCTAATTTTGTTTTTTTGTTTTTTTTTGTTTTTTTTATCAGTTTTGAAAACTATGTAATCTTCTCAGCATATAGTTTCCTCAAAATGTGATGAACTGAATTTTTTTCGTCCTCATAACGTACACAGTTAAATATTTGTAAAAAAAAAAAAAGGAAACAAATCCAATCTTTTTTATTTTTTTCCCTCTTTTTTATTGTAATAGTAATGCTTGTAATACTTTGTTTTAATATAATGCTTTCTTGTTTAAATTTCACATGTAATTTGCCTCGATGCCGACACCCTTTTGTCTTCTCGACGGGATCACCCTTAAGACAACTGGGATGTCAAAACTGTAATCAACGTGTACTGTTGTAAATATTTTTATTGGCAATAAAATTATTATTATTATTATTATTATTATTATTATTATATTAAAGATAAATAATGTTTTTAGATTTTGAAATTACTACACAAAGACACAAGAATTTCTTTTTTCTTTTCTTATTACATAAAGAAAATATAAAAAGTGATTACATATATATATTTTGTCAGAGTTACATTTTAAAATTTATAAAACATTGATTCTAATTAAATGGTTTGAACTGTCCATGTCAAAGTCAAAATCGTGTTTAGAACGCTTTCTCTGTGCTGGTGGAATATCATTCTCTTCTTTGAAATTATGTTCTTTGATGAATTGTGAAAATGGTGGTTCTTACAGTGTCAATTTTAAATTCCGTTAGGAAGGTTTCTTCATTTGAACGAAATTACTCCCGTCTGGGATCTGAATACATTTGTCATAAATATTTGGTTGAATTAATTGTATTATCAAACTGCTTATCGTCTGAAATGCTGTCATTTTCGGCATCTTATTAGCGCTCGTATTTTTTTTTCTACCTGTAATATACTTCACTAATGTTTTGGCTGTATTCTAATTGAGCACCACTTTCTCAGGATAGCTTAGAACCATGATTATCTTTCGACTAATAGTGTTTTTGCAAAAGAATATTCTCTCCTAAAGACTTAGAATTTGATACTTTATGTATGGCTGAGGATGCAGATAAATTCTGTAGAATAATAATCAAAAAATACTATGAGATTGTTTGTAAAAGAGGTAATGAATCAATAACAACAAGATTTAAAAACTTAAATGAATTTAGGAAGAGATAAAACAAAATTACAATTTCCGAAAACAATAACATAAATAAATAATATATCTTTTTTACAAAGTTTGAATTACTGAAACAACTTTAGGAAAAACAGAACTTATCATCGATTTCAATCTTCTAAGTTCAATCATGTCATACAGCACTGAGACCATCTTTCTCGATTCGATGTAAGAAACCCAAAACATTAGGTATTTATAGGAATAATACAAGTGACATGACAATCACTATGTTTCTTATAGGTCAAAAGAAAGATTGGTTGTTATTGCTTCATTTGGAAAACAAATAAATATAACAATTCAAACATATCAAACAAATAAGATAACATATAACAATTAATACAACCTTTGATTAATAATTACATAAAACGAACTTAATAAATAACAACACCATTTAATAATGATTCAAAACAATAATGACTTAAAAAAATTAACAATCAGACTTATATTAACGTTAATATTTTGTTTAATCTTTTGTTATTTTTCAGAAATTTTCTGAAAATCTCTAAAGATATTCCACTAACTTTTAGTGAGTTATCTTTGTTCATACATAAGCAACAATTAATAACGCATGATTCTAAAATCAATCTTAAAGATTCACCTTGATTTTCGAAAATAATGTCTAGATAAGGATCCGGCTTGTGATTTAATGTGAAACAATGGTCTGCCCATTCTGAAATCTGGGGGCACGGCAGTGCCCCCACCAAGACGAGCCGATGGCAGGAAGACCTACCTTTTCTCGAAGTGTTTCGTCGTATTTTCGAACCCTCATAGCTTCGGCCTGGATAATACTAGAGAGCTCAAATTTTCAGGATAAGATGCAGTTCGCAGACTAATGAAATCCGCTAAGTTTCATTTATTTAGCTTTTATACTTTGGATTTTATTAATACCTCAAATACGTCGATTCCGTCACTAACTGACTGACTGACAGACTCATGATCATCAAAACCTCTAGGGCACTTCCTGAAGTCCTAGAAAGCTGAAATTAGGTATGCAGGCAAACAACAAAAAATTAAGAAATCCGTAACTTTCACCCTCCAACCCCTTATAAACAGGGGGTCTGGTTATGCATTTTCGAACCCTCATAGCTTCGGCCTGGATAATACTAAAGAGCTCAAATTTTCAGGATAAGATGCAGTTAGCAGACTAATGAAATACGCTACGTCTCATTTATCTAGCTGTTATACTTTGAATTTTATTAAAATCTAAAATCCCATCCAAAACATTTCATGTAAAATGAGTTGCCAAGACTCACATGCTCATAACGCTTTCACTGTTAAAAAGTTATCAGATCTCATCTTACAAAAAGAAATGAAATCCCATCCAAAACATTTCATGTAAAATAAGTTGCCAAGACTCACATGTTCATAACGCTTTTACTGTTAAAAAGATATGAGATCTCATGTAGAGCCAAGACCCTAACTCTACAAGGCCTAACTCTACAAGCCCCTAACTCTACAAGGCCTAACTCTACAAGGCCTAACTCTACAAGCCCTAACTCTTAAAACCCAATATCTTGGTCATAAAGTATGGCTTGGCCGTTTCATGGAACTATTTCATCCCACCCAAAACATTTCATGCAAAATACGTTGACAAGATGCTCATAACGCTTTCACTGTTAAAAAGTTATCAGATCTCATGTAGAGCCAAGCCCCTCACTCTACAAGGCCTAACTCTAAAAACCCTACTATCTTGGTCAAAAAGTATGCCTTGGCATACTCCATATCCTTTACATAACTCCATGGGATTGTCTGTACGACAGCCACGAAACGGCCAAGCCATACTTTATGACCAAGATATTGGGTTTTTAGAGTTAGGGCTTGTAGAGTTAGGTCTTGTAGAGTTAGGGGCTTGGCTCTACATGAGATCTCATATCTTTTTAACAGTGAAAGCGTTATGAGCATGTGAGTCTTGGCAACTTATTTTACATGAAATGTTTTGGATGGGGTACCTTTTCTTTTACTCTTGAATGTCCTTATATGTTATTACTAAGAAAGCTATCATTTTTAATAACTTAATTAGAATAACTACATACACTGAAGATCAGAGACTGTGGAATAATAAAATTATGGGCATTAATAGAAAATTATTAATTAATGAATACGCAGTAAGTTTTATTGTTGATGCATTTAGAGAATTTTTCAGGAAGAGATGTAGAAATACAAATAAGAAAAAAGAAGAATGTAAAAATTATAGAAACAAAGATAGGTCACTAAAAAGTTAGTTGAATATCTTTAGAGATTTTCAAAAAATATCTGAAAAATAACAAAAGAATAAACAAAATCTTAATGTTAATCTGATTGTTATAATATTTTTTCAGTCATTAGTGATTAAATCATTATTAAATGGTGTTGTTATTTATTAAGTTCATTTTATGTAATTATTAATTATTAATATTAATTGTATTAGTTGCTATATGTTATCTTATTCGTTTGATATGTTTGAATTGTTATATTTATTTGTATGAGAAGAGGAGTTTTCTTTTCTCTTTTCTTTTTATTTTATTTTATTTATTTATACACAATACATCTTGAAAAAGTCTTTCAGTACTAAAAAGACGAAATATTGGTATCGAGTTAGATGCGTTTTGTTTTTTTAAAAAGTTTGCAGTTTTAACAAATTTATATTTTTTGATTGGAAAACTATTTCATAATTCTTTACCATTACCTGTTATAACATGTTGAATTGAACTGATAATTACATTATATGATTGTTTTAATTAGTGTGGTGTCAATCCTCGTTGTTCACATTTTTTTCGAGAAACCAAAGAATTAGAATTAAACAAATTACACCATAATTTTAAATCACAACAAAAATATACCCAGATACCAAATCGTATTCAAGACTCAACAAAAATTCTACTTAACCTCTTAAGCTGACATTTTCTTCCTCTCTTCATTCATCTGACTTTTTTTCTTAAAATACGATTTTAAGTCAACTCCAAGTAAAATTTCCATGTGTATCATACCAGTACCAACCTCCATTCCCTCAAAATCACAACTGATCACCCTCCTATACTCCCATCCCCATTCCTCACGAATCATTCACAGTCACTGATAATAACTAGAAAAGTCCTTTACATTTTCTATTCTATTTTTAGATTTATTGAGGTCCCACCGGACCTTCTCAAAAACTATTTCTTCGTTTTGAGTTAAAAAATTTGTTATAAAGATATTTTCAAGAAGATCTATACATTTAATTTTAGCTTCAACAAAGAAATGGTATTTGCTCAACAGGTTTTCAAATTTAAAATTTATGCTTTTAAAGTTAAACGTACTAATCTTCTTGAAAATATCTTTATAACAATTTTTTTTAACCGAAATCGAATAAATAGTTTTTGGAAGATCCGATGGAACCTCAATAAATTTAAAAATAGAATAGAAAATGTAAAGGACTTTCCTAGTTAATCTCAGTAACTGTGAATGATTCTTGAGGAGTGGGAGTTGGGGTGTAGGAGGGGGATCAGTCGTGATTTTGACGGAATGGAGATCATTACCGATATGATAGACATGGAAATTTCACTTGGAATTGACTTAAAATCATATTTTAAGAAAAAAAAAATTCAGATGAACGTAGAGAGTAAGAAAATGTCAGATTAAGAAGTTAAGTAGGATTTTTGTTGAGTCTTTGAATACAATTTGGTATCTGGGTATATTTGTGTTGAGACTTACAATTATTAAAAGGGTGAGACCGTGTTCACAAGTAACATCCCATAACAGCTGTTTCTCGCTAAATTGGCGATCATCAGTTGGGAGTAGTTACTGTGAACACCTTGGTCTCAATACAGAGGTGGTAATAATTTAAAGCAGCAGTGGAAATGGTACCTCCAGAAACTAAGCTAAAAAAGCAAAATACACATTAAAAATAAAGTAAAGGAAATTCTTGTTCTGCCCTCCGGCAGCCTCTAAGAATTTTCGATGCGCATATTTTAATGTGTATTTTGCTTTTTTAGTTTAGTTTCTGGAGGTACCATTTCCACTGCTACTTTCAATTATTGTGAGATTTGTTCAATTCTGACTTTATGGTTTCTCGAAAAAGATATGAAGAGCGTGTATTGACACCACACTATTAAAAGAATCATATAATGTAGTTGTCAGTTAATTCAACACCATATAATATGTAATCTTCATATCTTCATTGGAAAAAATAAATTTATATGTTTTTTTTTAATATTATGAAATAGTTTTCCAACCAAAAAAATATAAATTTATTTTATCCAAAGAGATAAGAAGATCCCAATAACTTTTAAATTTTAACAAAACGAAAAACAAGTTTACTTTTAATTTTTCCAAAGACAGATAAAGATTTCAAAACAGATAAAAAATCGCAGTAGCCTAACTAACGAAGTTTAACAAAACGAAAGACAATTTTACTTATTTTTTTCATACATAGATGAAGATACGCCGGTTTAGAATCACCTAACATGGCAGACCGAAAGACACCTTCCGGAAAGGAATTGTTGTATTGATAAAAATTATCTTCTGGAAAGATAAAATTTTAACAAAACGAAAGACAAGTTTACTTTATGTTCTTTCCAAATACCCAATAAAAATCACAAAAACTAGCAAAGATTAACAAAACGAAAGACAAGTTTACTTATTATTTTTCAAACACATATGAAGATTGTACGCACTCATAGTCAATACGCCGGTTTAGATTCACCTAACGCGGCAATCAAAAGTCATCAGAAAAGAAATTGTCGTATTAATAAAAATATCTTCTCAAAAGATGAAATTTTAACGAAACGAAAGAAAGTTTACTTTTTATTTTTTCCAAACACCGACAATAAGAGATAAACTAATTACAATTTTCGAAAAGAAAAAAAATAAATTTTAGTTTTAAATGAAACAATAAAATTTTTAAGTGTCCTTTCGATGATAAAAATCCCAATCCATAAATTTATTTCAATCTCATTGCATCTCACACTTCGAGTTATTTTGTATGTTTAAATGATTCTGTATATTTCATGAAAACTAGATTTAATTAATGATTTATGGATTACACAAAACCCTAAATATTTTAAAACAATTAAATGCACGTTCAATAAATAGATCTAGTACTCGAAAGTGTCAAGTTAAAATAGTATGTAGGAAAAAATGGATTATCCATTGTTTTAACAGAAACAATTTTAGTAACAAACTGTTGAAGTTAATAAACTGAGGAAATTAACAAATATTACTCATTAACACCAAAATGTATGATGAAAGACTGTAAATTAAAATTGAGAACTAGAATATATGAGATAAGAGAAACCAGCCAATAGGTATTTCAGTGAGGAAGAAAATATAAGAATTATTATGTACCATATGTTTCTGTGAACCATTGAAATACGGTAGTCTCCCACTCAAATCTATAGCAAACAAAATACTACTTTTCTTCTTAATATCATCCAGAAAACTAGTTTTAGGGTTAAATCAACATAAATACTCGAAAGTGTCAAGTTGGAATAGTATGTAGGAAAAAAATGGAATATGTTTTCCAATCGAAAAATAATATGTAAATCATTCACGAACTTTTGAAAAACTTTGACACATGTATTTTATCAATCACAATAACTTATGCTTCTGATCTTTCGCATTGTACTGGCCTTTATTGTTTACTATACTATACTAAACAAACCTGCTATACTAAACCTTTGCTAAATAGAAAGTGTCTGTCTTCTACATTATATTCTGCAGTAAACACCCTAAAAACTAAATCAAACCAAGAGATATTTATTCAAATTAACATAGTAATAAGTTTTTTTTCTGGAAAATACATCAAATTCCCACCTTTGAGAAGAAATTGGAAATCAGTCCAGAACCTTTGCTTTCTAAAAGAAGCATCTTTTTATTACAATGAAGTGTTTCCTCTGAAATTCTCCTGAACAACTGGGAAAAATACCAAATTCTCATTAAATCTGATTGCAACTACTGATTTTCTTCCGATTTCCCCAAAAACAATTAAAATTACTTCTAAATCACCGACTTTATTGAATTTACATTGATTTCTGCACTCGAAAACCTAAATCAATCCATTAGATATTTATTCAAAATCACAAATATTAAATTTTATTTTGAGAAATATATCGAATTCCTGCAAAACTAAAAGTTTTGGGAGATAATTGGAAATCAGTCAAAAACCTATGGTTTTGAAAAGAAATACTTAAAAATAAAACATAGCTCCTTTTTATTACAAGTAAATGTTTCTCTGATTTCCTCCTGAACAACTCAGAAAAATACCAAATTCTCATTAAAACTAATTGCAACTGTTGATTTTCTTTCAATTTCTATAAAAACGCTTAAAATTATTTCCTAATCACTGACTTTACTGAATTTACATTATTTCCTTAAAACTTAATCAAACCAACAGATATTTATTTAAAATCACATAGAAATAAGTTTTAATTTGGAAAATATATCGAATTCCTGCACAACTTAAAGTTTGGGGAGATAATTGGAAATAAATCAAAAATCTATAGTTTTAAAAAGAAATACTTAAAAATGAAACATAGCTACTTTTTATTACAATTAAGTGTTTCTCTGAATTCCTCCTGAACAACTCAGTAAAATACCAAATTCTTATTAAACATGACTGTAACTACTGATTTTCTTTCGATTTCCGCAAAAACACTTAAAATTACTTCCTAATCACCGACTTTACTGAATTTACATTATTTTCTGCACTAGACACTTTAAAACTAAATCAAACCAACACATATTTATTCAAAATCACAAAATAATAAATTTACTTTGGGAAATATATCAAATTCCAGTACAGCCAAAAGTTTTGGAAGATAATGGTTAATATTTCCTCTCTTTCCCTTTTTTTCCACAATTCACCCACACAATAAAACACTTGAATGAGCTAATAACTTCCCACTGAGACGTAATCTTCCCCCCAATAAAAACGGATGACCTAATATCTTCAACCGAAGATGTAAAATTTCTCACTTTACTCATGGCTGGAAGCTATCCTGACAAAGTGGTGCTCGATTTAACATCTATAGAAGAAATGAATGGACAGCCTTTCAGACGGTAAGCAGTTGGTAATAAAATTAATTCAAGCGAACATTTATGACACATGTATTCAGATCCCAGATGGGAGTAATTTCGTTCAAATGAAGAAAACCTCCTGATGGAATTTAAAATTAACACTGCAAGAATCATAATTTTCACAATTCATCAAAGAACATAATTTCCAAGAAGAGAATGATATTCCACCAGCACAGAGAAAGCGTCCTAAACACAATTTTGATTTGACAGACAGTTCAACCATTAAATTGGAATCAATGTTTTATAAATCCTAAAAAGTAATCCTGATAATATATATATGTAATAAAAAAAGAAAAAAGAAATTCCTGTGTCTGCATGTATTAATTTCAAAATCTAAACATATTATTTATCTTTAATCATAGTTAGAATAAGCAAAAAGTTAAAAGAAAATAAAAATTCTAGTTAAAGACAGTGAAAAAATAACTAAAATAAATTATCAAAGAAGGAAAAAAACAAAATAGAACTTCCAGATAACTTATAAAGAAGCATCCAATGAAAAATAGTAAATTATTTTTCCCCCTCATTTACAGTAAGGTTAGAAAACGTGGCCATGTTATCTTACAAATTGTTTCAAGCATAATGATATATAACTCGATCCTTTAACCCTTTCGGCAGTCACAATTTATTATTTCTTAATATTATGTAAAATAATGAATAAAATATCATCATTCTATTCTATACGTTATTTCATGAAGATTGATATATTACTCAATCATTTAACGCTTTAATTAGCAATAACCCTTTATTTCTTAACAATATGCAAATGAAGGTTTGAAAATATCATCAACCTGTTCTACATGTGATTATCTAAAGTTTAATATATTACCCGATCATTTAACCCTTTGGTCACTAATAATCCTTTGATCACTGATAATATGCAAATTAAAAATTAAAAATTATATTAAGTAATATCATCTTTAATCCTTTGGGTACCAAGAACCCTTTGATCCCCTAATATGCAAATGAGATATGAAAATGTTATGCAAATAAGCTAATAACTTGCAAATATGCTAATGATATGCAAATGCTGATCTATATTGCTGGATTTTTCTGAATAGAAGGTACTACTTATATCCTGGAATGCTTTAAGCATTTTTTGAATGAACTATAAGAGATAATTATTGGAAATCAAAGTTTGGTGAATACATCTACATCTATACACCTCTTTTGAACTAGAAACCTTGAAAGCTGTACTAACAGCATTGCTAACGATATTAGATTTAAATAAAATGGGCATAATGAGTCATAACTTAAAGTTAACCCACTACAGGTGGGTTTATCGTGAACCTCGTTAATAAATTGTGAAGCTAGCAATCTATATATCCCAAAAAGAAATTCTGTTATTGCATTCATTTTCAAATTTAAACTTAATATTGAGATATATTTTGCTAATGATATTTTTAATTTCGAAATGGATTAATTTTTCTGTATAAAAGATGATATCGTCAACATAGCAGTTTGCAGAGGGAAGTGTGAATTTGAAAGTGATCAAATAACTGAGATAAACTGTACTTAATTTACGACATGGGTAATAATGATGAGGCTGAAAGGCCCATAAATAAGCCCGTAGACTGTCTGAAATAAAAACTCAAAAATTGCAAATCATACAAAAGAAAGAACCTAATCTTTCTCTAAGAATATCATTCACTAAGAAATCCTTTCCAACATGGAATAGGCAGTCTCCATCTTCAAGATCCATGGATCACTTTTATCAACAGTAATCATGTATTGACATTATCTTAAATAATTATTTATCATCAATAGTTTGCAGATAAAATTTTATGTTGTTTAACTGATGGTGCATTATTCAGTTAAATCTTGAGAGATCCTTTGATTCACTTTAACACTGGAATCTGTCTCCAAGGACTTCTGCTGGTCATGTTATTATTAAACTTTTATATTATTTAATTTATCCAAAATTAATAATTTACATCTTTTCCACCACCTACATCTGAAAAAGGAAGAAATTATCATTTTGGAAATTTTTGGACTAGTATACCATCGATTTAATTGTTAATTCCCTAATCCACTTCCATTATTCCAGAAAACGCCTCCACGTTTTTATTTGAATTGCAAAGATATCGTAATCCTTTCTCCTATTTCAATTATGAGTGATGTCACAGATTGGATGTTGTATTGGATGCTGCTTTCTAAACAAAACAACTAGTAATTTTGTAGAAGAATAATTTGTAACTTGCCATCATTGTTTTCGAAGTTTCCTAGATTTTAATTATTAATATAGTTGGTGAAAATTGCTTTCACATTTACAGAAAGTGAGTGTATTTGTGCTAATTTTTGCCTTTTTTTAAATTTTCAGTCATGTATTCAAATTATATTAAAGGGAAAGAACATCAATAGACGAACAATTGAAAAACAATGGGATTATCTACAGCAATAACCAGGCTACTACTCTTTGAGAAATATGCGTATGCTGATCCGAATGAGAAATTGATGTTTCATGTTCAGGAAATGCGCCAAAAAAAACCAGGGAAGTAATGCTATTTACTTATAAGGTTTTAAATTGAAGTTAATATATTTTTGAAAGAATTTTAAAAATCTGTTTAATTGGTGACATTCAAGAAGTGCGGGATTAATTTTTGGTTGCTGAATTTTGTCAGTTTCAGATATCATTCCGATTTTATTATGGATAAGGACATTATTATTTCATGTACCTACTTGAAGCTTTCAAAATCCTACATACAATGTAAAGGAACTTCCTAAAGGTTGAAGAATTGGTTATTTTTAGTTTATTTGGTTATTTCGATGGGCATTTGACTTTCAAGCACTTTCAAAAGGAATTATCAAAAACAATTTAGAAGTAGTGTACTTTTCGAAAAATAAAGGAAAAAACGTTTCTAGATTAACACAAACAATTTATTACAAGTACAATTCATCATCACTTGGATTATAATCAATGAAATACCTCACAGTAACTGACGATACCAAATTTTACAAAATAACGCATTGCTTTGATGTTGGATTTTCAACAACAAATTTAGTAGTCTCTTCTAAGCTTAATAGGAAGGTTGGCTCATAATGAGAATGTTGTCTAAAAAATCTGCTACAGTGAGAAGAACTGCAAATAGGCGACGCTGTTCAAGAAAAAATTTCTTTGCATGGCAAGATGAAACGGAGAAGAATTCAACAGACATTAGCATACCAGGAGTGAAATATATAAAAGACAAAAACTCATCAGTGTTTTTGAGAATACTGTGGACTTTAATACTTGTAATTTGTTTAATATCAACAATTTATCAGGTGATAGACAGAATCTTGTATTTTAAAACACAACCTCATGAGGTGAGTGTCCGAGTCAGAGCTCAGCGATATCTTAGGTTACCTGCTATAACCATCTGCAATTCTGCCTTATTTGATTTCCTGATGTATTTTACGTCTTCATTCCAGATTGAAAAAAACGAATTAGCTCAAAATATAGATTTAAATGAGGAACAGAAGACAACGGGAATATCCAAACAAATCATAAATGTTGGCAGTGCAGTAAGTAATTTAAATAATTAGTTAGTTTAATTAAAGAATTATTAGTAATCTACCATTTATTTCATAAGGAATACGCAATTTTTGTTAATTTTGTAACTATTATTACAGTTTTTACAGACTATAAAGTAAGTTAAATAATTTTATAGATATTTAATGTTTGTATCGAAACTTTCCAAAAGAATTACTTGGATAATATTTATGGGTCTGAACAAATTGTAAAATTATTTACGGTGCATTATAATGAAACAACTGATAAATGTTGGCAGTGCAGTAAGTAATTTAAATCATTTGTAAGTTCAATTAAAGAATTCAACCATTTGTTTCTTAAGGAATATGTAATTTTTATTAATTCCAGACATTTTCGAAAAGAATTAACTGAAGTATCTTTATGGCTTAAAATTCTGAACAATTTCAATGTCTATATTAAAACAAGGATTGTTGAAAAAGTGATAATTTTTTTTTGTCCAGTAATTTTTTATAATATTAGTAGAAATTAGTACTGATTTTTATCATTAGTTTTTTTTTATTATATTTTTCAATATATTTTCATTCTATCCTATAAGTTTCATAATTTTTAGTGTGATAGTTACGACGATCTCTATAAAAGAGAATATGAAAAATGCAACTTGAAAGTGAAAATCGAAGAGGTGCCAGGTTATTTTGGAAGGTGCTCCACTGTTTCATTTGGTTAGTTATTACTTTGATTTATTCTGTTATTTTTTAAGAATTAAAAATATTTAAGCATAACTATCTTTTTGAAAATAGATAAACACATAAATAAACTCCTGAAAATTCTACACCGTAGACAATTACCAATATTTCGTTTTATTTTCATAAAGCTTTTTCAATGTTTTTAGATTTTTAACTATCTTTTATTGAAGTTGAAATTATTTTCTGTTAACAAAACAAAGATAGATTTGGTTCAGATATTTTCTTTTTTTTTTCATTCACGTGTTTGGAGGCAGTCTAATTTAGTCATAACAAGCATTCGCAAAAGACCGTGTTTGACTTAAACCGCATTTTTAAATAGTTACATAAATTCATTATCTGGTTTTTTATAAACTCACTGCCAAAACATTAGCGCAACCAGAAGCAGCAGTCGAAATGGAGTAACACTTGACAAAGGCAATGAGAATTTTGATTCAAATAACTGACTACAATATCACAATAAAGAGATAGGTCATTCGGTCAATACACCAATAATGGAGGTTAATGGTCGCTTTAGTGCTGTGACCTGCCAATCATAGGGTGCATACTTTCGGCGATACGACTTGGTATGGAGTCATAGAAACGTCTATGGAAGATCCTCCTATTGCTCTTCTAAATACCGGTGATTGCCGAATGTGCCGTCCCAGTTGGTCCCAGACACTTCAGTTGACGACATTGATCCAGGCGCTAAAAGAAAGGGTGTCGACAGAACGGAGACATTTCAGTGAAATTCGTACTTTATGTACGAATCTTGGCATTACCTTGTTAGAAAGTGGACCGCTGTATGAAACTCTTCATGAAAGAAAGCATATGAGGCCTCAGATTAATCTTGAACTTACGAATGTGTCGTTAATGTTCTTCTGATCACTATTAGCGAGAATAGCGACTGAGAATCATAAAAGACTGCTCCGAATACCACCATTAGGATTTGTGTGTTTCTCCATTCTCTATTATGATGGTTATCCAATTCAACAAACCTGGATTCTCACTAAACACGATTCCCTGCCACGTCAACAGCCGTTCATAAAACACCAGTACAAATGAGGTCGCCAATAGTTGGATATTCATAGCACACAGCGTAAGAGGCACCGAGAATACGAGTCTCGTTCAGCATGTATCCTCGCAATCGTGAGGGGTTTTTCTAGTAATGGAGCACCTAATCTATGGACAACACTCTTGGATCAGTCCGGGGCTCTCGGACAATGGCAGGATCGTCTCTTCTGATAGTATATTTAAGTCTTTCATTGTCTTCTCTGTCTATGTGTTTGCTTTCTTGCGTCTCCATTGCTCGCAACAGCGTCCGGTGGAATGGTCCAAGTGCAGTTATTTCAACTACTAACCTTCCTCCCGCAGTCCAACGTGTCATCTCTTTCAAATTCTGTCAGTGGTTAAAACTGCGTCGAATGCATTGTTGAGGCATACTGGAGACTACGAGAACTGCATTCGAAAAGCAAAGAAAGCAATTTCTAACTTTACATCAAAATTAAAATGCAAAACTACGTTTAATATGAAAAAAAGCAAATTTTATAAGATTACACGTCTTTTCTTTTTCAAGCCTTTTTCTACTAAACAAATATGGGAACTTTACAAAGAAAGCAATAACAGTAGTCACAGATTGTCGTTCACATGCTCACAGCCATGTCCGTTTCGCAATTCTCAGCGGGCAATAGCAGCCTAAAACAGATTTCGATCTCGGTGACTAATTTATGCGCAATTTGGGATCAATTTGGGATAGGAAATTGATTTTTAAATGGTATTTAGCTGTTCTGAAGTCTTTTTAAATTTTAATTACTTTCTTCGAAAATTGTTGAAAGTTTTAATTTTCTTCAGAAATATTTAATATGCTACAGAAAAGTGAATAATCAGTAATTCAATAATGATTACTAAGAATTAATCACAGTAATCCTGGTGGTGAATATCGTATTTGATTCAAACTAAAATGCGATTTTATATAAAGAAAAGAAATTATTTTAAAAATGAGATTTAGTTTGGTATAGTAATGTTCGAAATGTCTCTACCATTAGAGTTGTCATTTAGTAGGATTAAAACCAGACACTCAATGAAGCAAGAGACATTTTAGCACTACTACAAAATGAATCTCGATGAATTTTTTATTCACTGACATAGAAATAATAATAATAATAACTCTAATAATGATAATAAGAAGAAGAAGAAGAAAAAGGAGAAGAAAAAGAAGAAGAAGAAAAACAAAGAAACTTTTGCCCCAGATTAGAAAGATATTCAAGCACATAAATTCTCGCCTTCACATTCGAACCATCATCACCAGGTTCAGGAACATCTCGACACACTAAAACAAAAACTCAGTGCACTTTCCAAAAGATTACAAAGATACAAACAGTGCACTCTGCGCAAACAACAGAACAACACTTTCCAGTACAATGAGAAAAAATTCTACATATCCCTTACATCTTCCTCTACAACAACTAATAGAACCACTCCCACCAGCGAGGCATTACATGAATACTGGTCGTCTCTGTGGTGAACCCCTATCCCCACAATAATAATGCATCTTGGATCACAGAGGAATAATAACTCTTTGATCACTTATCATTCATGTCCATCTATGAGATTACTCTCGCAGACATACAGACAGCACTAAAACATGCATACAACTGGAAGGCTCCAGGTGCCTACGGCGCGGCGTCCAGAACTTCTGCATTCAAAGCTAGCGCTTACACTCACTGACATACTACAGCATCCAGAATATATTCCTCGTTTCCTCACACAGGGTGTCACTTACCTACAGAGCAAGAACACTGAAACAGCACACACCTGCAAACTACCGTCCAATCACTTGCCTCCCCACACTTTACAAACTCCTCACCTCCTGCCTTGCAGACAAAAATTACACACACATCGAGACACATAACATTCTTTCCGAACAGCAGAAAAGGTGTCGCAGGAATTCCCAGGATTGTAAGGAGCAACTCCTTATTGACTCTGTAATTCTGCGCCAGGCGTGCACGAGGAATAGGAACTTACATATCGCATACATCGACTACAAGAAGGCATTTGATTCTGTCCCTCATTCCTGGCTCCTACACACTCTTCATCTGTACAAAACACACTCCAAGATCACGGCATTCTTAGATGCCACGATGAAGAGTTGGAACACAATATTATACTTACGCACCTCCAACACCTCCATCACTACAGATCCCATTCCCATAAGGCGAGGTATTTTCCAGGGAGACTCCTTGAGTCCTCTTTGGTTCTGCCTCGCCTTGAATCCACTGAGTCAAATACTAGATACCACAAAACACGGTTATACAACCGGTGATACAAAATCACACACTTACTCTACATGGATGATATTAAACTCTACGCCACAAACAACGCACAAATTACTAATTTACTATAAGTCACAATACAGTTCACCAAACACATTGGAATGGAATTTGGAATCGACAAATGCTGCAAGCTACCTATGACATGCGGTAAGACTACCAATTTGTAGGTTTTGAACTGGACCATGGGTTGGCCATCCAATCCGTGGAAGAGGGAGAGACCTACAAGTACCTGGGCTTCCAGCAAGCCCTCGTCATTGACAACGCAAACATCAAAAATGCACCAAGAACGCAAACCGTGTTTCGCGTTCAAAAGATCCTCAAAACACAACTCAATGCCAGAAATAAAATTAAAGCCATTAACAGTTCTGCCGTCCCTACACTAACATATTAGTTCGGCATAATTCCATGGACAAGCACCGAACTCGAAGCACTAAATCGTACAACACGCACTACATTCACGAAACACAACATCCGCCATTCCAAGTCCGCTGTGGAAAAGATGACTCTTCCCCGCAAGGAGGAAGGCCGAGGACTCATTAACCTCATCACTCTATATGCAAAACAATTACACACACCTTGGGAACACTTCCACCAAAGAGCACAACCCTCCTCACTACACTTAACCATTGTCAAGGCTCACACACAACTTACACCCCTAGACGCTGAAAACCCTTCTCCAACATTCACCACCCCTAACACCCACAAAGAGCGGCTACGTGAATCATGGGCTCGTAAGGAACTCCATGGCAGACATCACCACGATCTCAGCCAGCCTCATGTCGATATGGAAGCGTCGAATAGATGGCTGACGAGTGACGATCTGTTTGGGGAGACCGAAGGATTCATGATCGCGATACAGGACCAAGTCATCCCCACACGCAACTACAAGAAACACATCCTACACGACGCAAACACACATGACCACAGATGCAGCAAATGCCATACTACGCATGAGACGATCGACAACATAATATCAGGCTGTTCCCTTCTCTCCCAAACAGATTGCCTCCAATGACACAATCAGGTAGCGTCGATTGCTCATCAACGGCTAGCACACAAACACTTATTTATTAAGAACACGGTCCCGTACTACAAGTATATACATCAAAGCGTATTAGAGGCATCCTCACAGAAGCTGTACTGCGATCGCCCCTTTCACACTGACAAAAGCATACATCCCAACAGACTTGACATCACACTTGTAAAGGTCAACAAACAGACATGTCTCATTGATATTGCAGTGCCTATCAGCAAGAGCAAGCTGAAAACTCACGCAGACAAAATCAGTAAATTACCGACGTAGCACAGGGCTCCAGAAGCAGTGGAGGCAGGCTTCTGTAGTACCCATCGAGTACCTGTTGTACCCATCGTCTTGTCCGCCACTGGTCTGGTGCTTCAAACATTGCACCGCAGTCTCAGTACTCTAGGACTTCACAAAAACACTTATACACAACTCCAGAATGCTGTGATACTCAACACAAGACGCATGGTTAGAAAGTTAATGGACGTAACCCCTTATCATGCTTTCATACGTCTTTACACTTGGCAAAATGTGCTTTTGTCCTTGACCCGCTATATTGTGTTAGCTGGGGAAACCCATGCTTTGAAACTTCTACATAATAATAATAATAATAATAATAATTCCGATCCATTGAGATCCATACTGTGACGGATTTTCGCCGTTGCTCTTTAATATCAATCTTGAGAAAATTAATAGAACATGGGAAAAAAAGTCAAAGAAATCCAAATTGATATAAAAAAAGAGAACAGATTCCAAGTGAAATGCTTAGCGCTTCCGGATGACCTCGCAATCCTCACGAATAACAGAAAAGAGGTCACAAACGCCTTAGAAAACCACACGAAATTGCACGAAAAACTGGCCTGCAAATTTCGTATGAGAAAACGCAATATACAGAAAGAATGCCACAAGACAAATTGCCTATTGAAACAACCCATGGGAAAATTATTCAAGTATCGCATTTTAAATACCTAGGAGAAATCATCCAACCATCAGGGATCAATCTAAGTGCCAATGAGGAAAGAATAAGAAAACTACAAACAACATACAAACTCACCTGGCACTATTATAACAAAAAGTCCATATCCGTTTATTCAAAATTAAGACATTACAACACTGTCGTATTTCCTGAGGCACTATATGCAGTTGAAATGACCCAAATCGGTGAACAACCGAAAATCAAGCAAATAGAGAAACAAGATAGGAAAATTCTCAGGAAAATCTTGGAACCAGTACAAGAACAAAGAGTCTGGAAGAAGAGACCACCATCAGAAATTTATAAACACACCAATAGGATTACGGATACATTTAGGAAACGAAGAATGGAGTTCTACGGACGTATTCACAGGATGAAGGAAGAGAGAATTTCAAGACGGATTCTTGAGGTCATCAACTCAGGCAGGGGAAAAACCAAATCGACCAAAAAGAGGTCGAGGAGGATCTCAGACAGGCACACATGACAATAGATGATGCTGCAGATCAGTGTTTCCCAACTTTTTTTGTGCTATGCCCCACCTAAAGTATCTAAAGTATGCTATGCCCACCAAATTAGGTATAACTTTCACAACCACAAAATAAAACGACTTTTTAACCTTCACAACCAAAAAAACAATTTTTCATTGGTGCGTGCGCCCCATGTTTGGAAACAGGGCTGTAGATGGAAAGAAATTCAGGAACACTATCAAATAACATACATTTAACACCCCAACACAGAAGAGGCTTGGATGTAAATGGACGGTGGAGCATAAGAAAAAACACAGTGAACACATTGAAGAAAATTTGGGCACAGAGAAAACACAAACAGTCATCATAGAGGAATTCAAGTTCAAACTCTCTCTTGAAATGGGAATTTTCGTGAATAATAATAATTAGTATAAATATTCGGGTTCTCCAGCTAAGATAACATGGCAGATTAAAGGCCAAAGCACATGTTGCTAAGTGTAAGAAAGTATGAAAGGGATGTTAGAATCATGAATTTCCTAAATATGCGTGTTGTGTTGAGTACCACAGCCTTCTGGAGTTCTGCAAGTGTTTGTGAAGTCCTAGTGTGCTGAGGCAGTGGTGCAGTGTGGAGGACAGGA
Organism: Thereuonema tuberculata; assembly: GCA_023159025.1. Taxonomy (NCBI): domain Eukaryota; kingdom Metazoa; phylum Arthropoda; class Chilopoda; order Scutigeromorpha; family Scutigeridae; genus Thereuonema; species Thereuonema tuberculata. The sequence goes on along the minus strand of JAFIDM010010028.1, from coordinate 66,365,344 downwards.
TGATAGGTATAACTAGTACTCGATCCTGCTTCCACTGCTTCTGGAGCTCGTATGCTAGGTCAGTGTATTTAGTGATCTTATCTGCATGAGTTTTCTGAATGTTCTTCTGATTGGCACTAGAATGTCAGTGCGATAGGTAACATAGAGTTGGTGCGTGGGTGAATTAAATGAAGAATAATAAGTGAGAAATGAGGACTAGTTACTATTTAAATTATCTTCAGCAATACGATTAAAACTGGATACAATCTCATATAATCGATGATTTGACAGATAACTACAATTGAGAGGAATTTAACTAACTAGAGTCTAGTAAATTAAAAAGTCCTAAATTCAATAATGGCGCTCCGTGCGTTCCGTTTTGTATTTACTGGGGGAATAACTGAATGCTCTGCCTTCTAATCGGAATACTGGAATCCAATAATATCGTGTGTTAGCGATATTTATCACTTTATTTATCACTTGCCAAAGACCCGTTCTTCGCTTGGGTTATAAAAAACAAATGTTCTAATGTGGATGATAAACAAATTGCAATTGAGAGACCACTTGGAACTTTCCCGGTTGATACAAACAAAACAAAAAACAACAACACCTTAAAAGGTCTGATCTCATTACAAATCTATATTTATCCCGTAAACCTCATAGAAGTATCTTTGAACTATGCTCATCCACTCACCGTCCTCCCAGTGTACACCCCTAATTCGAATTTTGTAATGTCCTAACCCTAACACTTCAAATCTTGCCTATTTCGTAGAAACTGATCGAATCATTACAAATCTAGGTAAAAATCCAGTTGACGTTACGGGGTGTTATTTTTTTTTCTCCCCGCTGTGAAAGATCCTTCATCCTGTAATGTGTTTAAAAATCCATCTCTCATTTTCAAAAAAAATGAAATACATGACAATTCAACATCATCTTTGACGGCCATTTTCAATTCAGAAAAAAGGAACACACGTGATATCACGAGCCACACGTGGTATCACGAACACGTGCAGAACGACGATAACGTTCATGACGTCATATATCCTTCCGCAAAATCGTAGGCCGGAAACAAAAAAACGCACCTCCGCAGTGAATGCCAACAAAGCGTCCTATTGGCAGTACCGTTAACTGGAGTCTAGCCCAAATCTATATCTAACCCGAAAACCCCGTCGCTGCTTGCACAACAATATTTTAGTTCTAATTGTTGCACAACACTATTTGTATAATTCCCATTGTCGCCACCGGATGCATATTGCTCTATTGTACAGAATAATAGTTTAGCTCTAAGTGTTGCATAACAATATTTGGTTAGTTTCACGATAACAACTCCTAAACAGTGGCGGACTTACCATTAGGCACACTAGGCACGTTAAAAACAGTTACGATCTTTCATTATTAAAAATGTAAGTCGTCACCTGCAATATTTTTGATTAGTTTATAAACAATATTATATTATTTTAGTTTCGTTTTGATTTCTAATACATCAAGGCTTGCATTTGTTATTCATGCATTTATTACTATTATTATTATTATTATTATTATTATTATTATTATTATTATTGTCAATCTAATTCTATTTTTAATCTTTTAGTCCAAGTGCGAATGCCAATGATCTTAATTTGTATATTTGTAAAAGTTCTGATAAACTTTATTGGATTGTTTTTAAGTAAGTTTTCTTTTTTTACGTCCATATGTTTGACGTATACGAAAAGAAGGCAATGGATCGATGTGAATGGTGTAAGAGTGATTATGACACTTCTTTTAAACGCTTGCAGAAGAGAAAACGTTGTCCAGATGAATAGAGTGAAGATGAAGTCGTCCTTATAGGGAAAGAAAAGTTTAAAGTGGAAACCTTTTATGTTAATATTAATAGACTTAAAAGTGAACTACTAAAAAGAAAAGAAGGATATTCCATAGTAGCTTATAGATTTTTAGTCTTTTCTGACCTTTCAAACACATGACCATCAGTAATTTTAGAAAATGCAGCAAAACTGCAAAACCTTTACGATACTGATCTAGAGTCATCATTTGGAAGTGAGTGGGTGCATTTTTCAAAATTGATCAAGTTCAATAATGTCAAATGCGCACCTCTTTCTATGAGCAAGTTCCTGAAAGAAGAGATCTTGCAGAATATATTCCCTAATGTAGATATAGCTCTGAAAATGTATTTGTGTACTGCTGTTAAGAACTGTTCCGCAGAAAGATCATTTTCGTCATAAAAGAGGACTAAGTCATATCTACGTTCTACCCTAAACGAAGAAAAAATTGAATTCTCTTGCAATTCTTAACATTGAAGCCAAGATCCTTAATAGCGAAGAGTTTGTATTTGAACAATTAATAGAAGAATTTTTCGTTGAAAGCAAGGCGTAAATGTTTAATATAAGAATATATTTTCGTAATACCTTAACAGTTTTGTTGTCGAAGTAAAACTATTACACGATACTATATATTCCACATACAAAAAATATTAATGATAATTTTTTACAGTATTTTTATCATTATAAACTATTATATCAAAAAGGACAAATATGAATTTAAGTAAATTTCTCTAGTTTGTGTTTAAAAAGTATTACTACTTAAGTGCAATAAAATAAAACTTACAAATCTTGTGAGCTGTCTTATTTTGAATCTTCTTCACCAAGGAATGAGAAAGTGAAGGTATGAATATTTTCATAATATATTACAATAAAATATTGTATATAATACAGTATATTTTTATATAAGACATGATATTATTACTTTTTTTATTACATTAAATATATCCAGCAATAAATATATCTATTCATATTCGATCTCGCCTAATTGGCAAAATATTTTTTTTCACTTCAAAACGTATTAATAAAAATTCAAAATCATTTATTTCACTATGCTTTTCTTGGAAAAAGGTATGAATAAAAGCGTGCCAATGACAGACATTAAAAATCGCCTGTTAAGTTGAGACGTTTCCTTTATTCGCGAAACACAAAGGGGCGGCCGGCCGAATCGTGCCTAGGGGCGACGCCATAGATAAATCCGCCACTGCTCCTAAAACCTAACAATAGTAATGGAAGCAAACTTTTAGCCTTATAAATTAAAGCAAGGGTTTTTGTCCTATCCCGTAGGAATATCTAAGAATCCTGAAAAAGTGTTTTAGTGATTATAATTACCTACTTACAATCCAAATTTGAAGTCTCTTCTAAATATAGTTACGGAAATAATTACGGAAATAGGAAAACTTTAAAGCGACAATTATTCCCGAACCCGTGGGAATTTCGGAAAATCCGGCCTTATTCCTTGTCTACAACATAAAGGAAACCTCTGTGCAAAATTTCTGCTTTCTAGGTCCAACGATTTGGGCTTGGCTTTGATCTGTCAGTGAATCAACGAGTGAGTCAGGTCTTGTCTTTTATATAATTAGATGTGCATAAGAAGCTGTAATCTTATACTTGACGTCTTAGTAATCTATAGCATTGATTACTTTTATCACACAGAAGATTGACTTTTATTTGAAATACGAATAATGAATTTAACTTTTGATACTTTTCTTAGCAGCAAAATCTTAACACTACTGCTTGTTATAACATGTAACCTAACAGCTTCCAAAAAATAACTTCATTTCAACAAAAGACTAGCTTCATCCTCGTGCATTCACTGCACTATTGTTGAAGCATTGGTCATGAAATTCATTATTCATATATCACATTTCTCTATTAATATTTCATATCTATTGTTGCGAAAATTCAATTATTATTCGAAAAGAAATTTCACTATTCTCCCACAATATTCAATGAAGTAAGGGCGTTTTAGCACTACTAAGAAATACTGGATGTAGATTTAATTTTTAGACTTTCGTATAGAAATTTTTACTACTATCATTTTCTTTTATTTTTCTTTCTAAATATCCAACAAAATAAAAATAAAAAATATCTAAGTTATTTTGAGAAATTTTAATTTGAGGATTAAATATTCATAATTATTATTATTTTTGGATTTTATTCTACTGTCATTAAATTTTATAATTGTAAAGCACATATAACATTGGCATAAAAACGGAATATGTGGTTTCCTACCTAATTCTGCATTTATTTATATTATGAAATTTCTCAATAAACTCTCATCTCTAATTAGAATTTTTTTTTACTCTGAAAGAAAAATAGTTTAAAAAGAATGATGTAAAATTAATTTGGTAAATTTATATCAACTCGATAGATGAAATTTAAAAAAATTGTAATTTTTGTAATAAAACTTCCTATTATTCTTATTGATGAAATTGTTTAACTTTATGCGTTAAACTTTTAAATACAATTTTAGTCGTTAGATATATGTTTTGATTCAGTTATCGTTAATTTAATCGTTTTCTTTTTGACTCGATTCGAAAGTTTCAATTTCTTCAATTACAATTTACTTCACAATATTAGGTGAGTCACTGAAGTACCTTGGAGTGGGCACATTTCTATTCGTGAATGTTTCTCTTGGAAGAGTCTACACATATACAAACAACAACGTAAATATTACACTCAAGCAAAAACTGTATGTAAGTATATAAACAATGAATAGTAAATTGTCTACATAAAATTATTATGTTCATTCCAATTTTAACTGACTAAAGATTTGAAGTTTCTGCATTGTTACTAATTGTATTAAAACTCTTTGATATCTAGTTGAACTTGCACAACAAGGAAGAGATTCCGATGGATTTAATGATGATTTACTACATGTTGCTGCCTGAAGCAAAAGATTGGGTATTCTCATTACGATATAGAGCGGTAAGTTTATCATAATTTCTTATATGTATCTTGTCACGGTTTATTTTGATTATTTTGTTGTTTTTCTTTCATTTTATTAAAATAGTGTTTTTTTTATTTTTATTTTGCAACTATCAGTTATTTTTAACGAAAATTATTCATGCTGCTTCTTTTTCTTTTGATCTGTTCTTGTCGTTTTTGTTTTACACTTTTTCTATAATTTATAGGTTCTCTTATATTTTTATGTTCTTATCTCCATGTTCTTCTGAACATTTTTCACACGGCAATAAAGCTGTCTTTTACTTTCGTCTTTCGTCATTTTGTAAGTCTCTCTGTCTCCTTTATCATGATTGGTTGTTTTGTAAGTGTTTATCTATGACGTTAGCACATCTATTTAAGCGGACATATTTTGAGTAATTATTAAGAAGATGGTGGAAGACGGAGATGTAAATAGGAAAGGAGTGGTGGTATATTTAGAGAACTGCAGGTACAAAAATTTATCTCTCCCAGTGAGTTATGCAAATGTGATCATTAACGCTTCTTTGTGCAAAATTAAGGATACCAAAGAAGAAAAACAACGGAAAATGAGAACCTTTTTGTGATCTTGAAGTTTCGAAACCAACATTTGACAGCATATGGTGACGGCTGTACTCGAAGATGGAGACCAATCCTGACGAGCCGGAACGAGGGAAGCCTAAGACTTTCCCGCAGTGTGGGTATCGCCAAGAATTTTGTGACGAGTAAAAGCGAAACTTTCACTATCTGAAGAAGTGTTTAGTGAGTTCTACATCAGTGATTCTTCTTGATTTTAAACCCAAAACTACAAAAACTGTCACGTTTCCTACAACCGACTGTAACTACTTTCATTTGACTTTCATCATTTGAAGAAGCAGTAGACTTCCGTCACATTGCCATATTCTATTAATACTTAAAATCACAATGAAGAGACGATTTATACTGGACTTTCTCTTAAATGTTGATTTTTTATTATAGTGTATGTGTAAATTGCTTATTAGTCAAAACTTAATATAAGTTTGTTGAAACTTTTACCTTTTGTTTTATTAGATAAAAATATTATTCTATCATTTCATTTATTTTAAGTTTATTCCCATCTAGATATTTATTCAGGGCGCAGCAAGTCTAGTTGTTTCAATTCCACACTTAACTTTAGATAGACATCAATCTTAAACTTCATGTTTAATCTTTTATAATTTTTATTTTTAAAGATTACATTCCAAGATAAAATTCTGTACTTCTTTAGCTGGATCAATTATTACTTATCTGGTAAGAACTGAAGCATTTCTGGCGTTGACAAATCAAAAACAACCAGGGGAGGGCAATTGTAGTACTGCGAGCTTTCGGACGTAGACTGCATGTTAATCTTCAAGGAAATGAATGGAGATTTCGAGGCCAGAACCTTTTTAAAAAGCGGCTGTCACCGCATTCTTGTGTGCGGTCCATCAGTCGCAGCGGGTTTCCGCCAAGCCATTGGCTCGATTTGATTGGCCGCTCTATTGAAATTTATGTAAAGAACATAATGACTATAAAAGGTTAGATTAAAAGAAATCCGGGTTCGCAGAACACTGCGTTGATAAAAAACATCAACCCGATTTCTCCAATTCACCATTCTTACTAAAGCTACTCATTATTAGCTAGATTAATTATGAAGCCGTTACTATCAGGGATAACAAACAATCTCAATAGGGACAATTTTTCTTGGTGATACGTAGATTTCCGCCATCAATCTGCGTGGCGGATCACAGAGGAAGCGTCAGTTTGAGCGGAAATCGCGTCAATGGCTTGGCGGGAACACGCTGTGACTGATGGAGCTCTGACAGGTGCTTTTTTTAAAGAGTTTCTGGCCCCGACATCTCAATTCATTTCCTGAAGATGGACGAGCAGTCCACGTCCGCAAGCTAGGAGTACTACAACGCCTTCACCTGGTTGATTTCCCGAAAAGAATTTTTCATACATATCTAGTGTTGAATCCAAGGGTTTTGTAATGAATGTTTAATGATGTTCAGATCTTGTAGCTTCTTATTAAAGTCGAAAATTATATCAAATTTCTGGAAATTCGGAAAGGGTAGGGAAGCCGAATCTTGGGTTTATGCACAGACTCATAGTTGTAGCTTGGATAAAGAGATGCTTTCAGTATGTCCGTAACCTAACTTAGTACTGAGATCACGTACTTCAATAATATTTAGGAATATTGTTTAGGTGACAAAATAAAGAATGAGGTCAAATACGTGAGAGCAATTTTATACATTTCTAAACTTTATATTTCGATAAACTTTCAGGCAATGAATTATTTGTTAAATTTCTCTTACTAATTTTTTTATTATTTACGATGAAGTTTTTGTTGTTTAATTCAAAAATTTTATATTTATTATCAAGGCTCAAGAAATTCACACGCCATTGCTGTGTTGGCAAATGATGAGTTTAATGTTAGGCTCTTAGGAGCAAACCTGTTAATAAAAATGTGAAGTAAATGCAGTCTGTCGAATTGCTTTTAAAAATATTAATAAGATCACGAAGCATCTTTTATAATATTTTTTTATTAATTGTCGGATTTGAATACCAGCTGTAGGCGATTAATTTTTCTTGACTTGAAGTAGAATTAGGTTTTAATTCTCAAGCAATGATTATTATACGGATGGTTGAATCACTTAAGATGGCACAAATTGAAATGCTTGCTAGAACAACCCTTTCTTCCACTATCTGTTGTATTCAATGTGACATCCCTTGTTACAAACAATAGCTCGACATTTTTTCCACTGTAAAAGGCTGTGGTTTAACTGCTCTTGAGGTATTGATTTCTCAAGGTATTGGGCCTGTAAACAGATTCTCCAAAGGCATTCCACTGTTGTAAGTCGACGGTCTGCAATGCTCCGTTTCAATAATCCAAAGGCACAGTAATCTATTGGTCAGGCGTCGAGGGACTTAACAGACCGAGCTGAAAAGTATTATTCCAATGTCATTTGCTTTTTGTTTATAAAAACGCCATTGATGTTTCCCTAGTATGACTGGACGCCTTGCCCATGTGGATATTACTCTTTCCCAAGTCGTTTCCATAGTCTCGTGATGTTCTCGCCGTATCTGCGATTCAGGACATAAATTTCGAAATATGCTGCTTTTACCTTCACTTTTCCATGAACTTTATAACCTCGTTAACTTGCCAAGTGAACAGTAACCAGCCACATGCATAAAAGCTCTTCGTTGCACTCTTCCACAAAATCAGAGTGTTCTATATATGCTTTGGAGCGGTAATATATTACCCGAAGTTTATTGATATCATTAGATACAAACATGCTTTATCTATGGTCACAACAATTTTCAATTCTTCACCTGCAAAACAACGTTCATGTAGTTCCCGGTGTTTGTGAATCGTTGAGACATTCAGTTTAAATGCCATTAATATACATTCTTCATCCCATTATTACAATATATTAGTTGACTGACTGCTCACTTCTCTTCAATCACGTGATGCTCGTCCTGTGGCCGGTAGCGCGCTACACATTCAGTTCAATTGGTACCATCTTAACTGATTCAATTGTCCGTATTTTCATGTTTTATTCTTAATAAGCGTATAATCCAAATAACATTTTCATCTTTTATTACTACTGGTTTTTTTTAAATTTTCATAGCTAAAGATGAAAAATCAAATCACAAAGCCATGTAATGATTTTCCGAGTGCTTCAAGATGTTTTCGTAACTACATGACAAAAATGATTGCTGAAAAGATAAAATGCAAGTAAGTAACTTTAATGAAATACGTGGAAATAAATGCAATTATTTTTTTTTCAGATCTCTTTTTATTCCGCACTAAGAAAGAAAATAGAATTTCAAAACTTGATAATTATAATTCCTTTTCTTTCATCTGAAGAAAAAAGCAAAATAGTACATTGAATTACAGGAATGAATTTACAGGATTAGGAGAATGTCTGTATCGGCTTTACTGGCAAAACTTCTTGGCACATGGAGCAAGGGATAGGCTAACAATTACCGCCTGAAATCCTAACCCGAAATGAACAGCAGATTGTATTTTTCAACCAAAAAATTCTAAAGAAAAAAAAAAAAGAAGCGTGAACATGGAACCCCAATTTGTTGCCCCTTTCAGAATGCTACCAGAGGAGATTTTACACTTATTCTCTCCTTTTACTTGGTGAATATGATGCTTGAGAAGTATATTCTGACGAGAAATAAAATGCAACACACAGAAGAAGAAATGGCAGAAATCTGAATTTTGTGAGAAAAGTTGCTTATAATTTCAAGATGTATATAAACAATGATAATTTTACATTATTCCAATGTACATTTTAATTATAAACTTATTTAGAAGTTTATATACAGAAAAACTACTACGGTAATTTGCAGAACGCGTAGTTGGATGTAGAGTGACAACAAGAAAATTAGTGGATACCAGAATAAAATCATAAAATGATTTATTATAGTGGTCATTAAAATTGCTTTCTGAAAAATATTTACACTTCAGTAACATACAAAAGTCTTAAGTCTGATGTGGTCAGCAACAGTTCTTAGCTTCAATATACTTAGGAAATTAATAATCCTATTGATGAATATCGTCTTGATATTTTGAGATAAATAATCAACAATTGAAATTACTGTTGAAGAGTTATGAAATTAATTCCTTAATCAATTTCATCAAATACTAATAATAATAACTTAAGCACGCTTCGCAGATATTTAATATCACTGCTATATATATAAACATTAACGATTGTATCTTACAATCACTTTCGAATTATCAAATAAAAACGCGATAGTTCATTTCACAATTACCGCTACTCGAAAATTTATTCTAGTGGCCTTAATAAATTTAACCTGTGTGAATATACTGAAGCTTCAAGTTCACCTTTGTGATTAATAATTCATATAATCATGGTAATTCACCTGTGTGAAAATTCCCTTTATCTTTCATAACGGTTTTCGTTCTCCCTTGCGTGAACATATTCTATGTTTATAATAAATAAAGTTATCTACAAATAATTAATATTTGGCTTTTCTGTAATAATGATGCACTTGTGTGTATAATTAACTCTGTTATCTTCGTTTCTATAAACTAAGTTCTTTTCCGATGCACTACTTTGTGGAACTGAAGCAACCAAGGTGCTCCCTCCAAAATGGAAATGAAAATTAATTAACTACTTACAGTTCGACGAAGGCTATCGGCTTTTCACCGTGGTGGCGCAGTTTGTGTTGAAAATCATTCGTCTGGAATTCCTCCACCAGTCTTCTAGTATTCAATCCAATATCGCTTTGTAGGAGCAATCCTTTTCAATGCACTTTGAATATGGCGCCGGCTTCGCACTCACTTGACTTCTCCTACCCACAATACTTTGGAACAGTTCGTCTGCTTGAGAACTCACGGCGCTTTAGAATCGGGTTGACGATGAAATCTTCTTAATACACATGAAGGGAATAATAATGGATGTTTTCTACTTATAATAATTTAAGTTCTTTTAAACATAAACTGGTAATCGTCAAGAGTTCTTCTTATCGTATATTTTCTTGGATTATTCGAGTTGATTAACGCTAGTTGACGTCCAACTTCGATTCTTCTAATTTTACAGGTTTTCATCTTACACGAAATATAATTGAAACGGAAATACTCGCTTCTTATAGTTGTAACTGTATAGTAGTAAATCTTTAGGATTTAAATAATAGTTACTTCAATATGTTGCGTACTACAACTCCTTACTATCCAGGGTGCTTCAGCTGTCCTAGTTTTGACCAATCTTTTCATTCCAGCTGCTCATCATCTTTAAAGCAATAACTTGATTCAGCTTGTATTACTACAGGTCTTGCAAGTCTCTTCCAACTCTTACGAGAATCACGAGTTCTCTCCAAGACTCTACATTTCTCAGTGCACTACTTTTCTCTCTGTGCAACCAGACTGAAATTTCACACTGCACGACAACGAGGCTCGCCGTCCTCTTTTATAACGTAACATCTCGTTACGTTTAGTACTCATTTGAATATTTAAATTTTCGATAAACTCATCCAAAAACAAATATCTAAATTTCTTTTCAAGCATTAAATCCCTTTTTTTTATTTTCACTACAATTTAATTAAATTATTATATGAATAATTTAATATCGTAACAAAAACAGATAGATAGACTATAAATACACATAGATACATTATGACAAAATTGATCAATGAAATTTCAAAAAGTAGCGACGTTTGTACGATTGAAAGGAAAGCAAAAAAGAAAATCCTCGTCGAGGAACAATAATTGAAACGACAGCTAATCTTCCTTATATGAAAAAGTTAATCATTTGAAGAATAGTGGCACCACTAAGTAATCAGTTGTAAACTAAAAACGCCCTCTTGGGAAGAGTATGTAAACAGTTCAGAAGTAATGTGCTTTCACATCTCACTGAATTTCTCTATCCTACCTACTCTCCCGATCTAACGTCATCTGAAGAAGATGTGTGGTACATGCTGAAGGAGTGGGTGTTTCGGAAAAACCCTCCATCCATGGTGCAGCAGCTGAAAGAGAAAATCATTGCATTGATACAGGACATTCAACAGCCATTATTCGTAGAATGGTTAGAATCGCTATGCACTGTGCATCAAACGGAATGGAAAAAATTTGGAGCATGTTTTTTAAAGACAATATCCACACTGATTTGTTTTTCTGTAGTTAATTTTATAATACAATTATTGATTTTATAATACAATCGTCATAGTTGTCAAATGGACCAGATCACATGTAATATATTTTTGCTTACTACAAATTAATACATATATAAAAGAATAAAGAAATGATACAAAACATAAAAATATTCGAGCTTTAATTGTGAGTCTATTACGATCATTTCGTCGTTTTTTGTGGACTCGTCAGCCAGACCCACTCTTTGACGAAACGCTCAGATAGTGATAAGATGATAATTGAAACCACTCTCGCAAGCGCTGAAAGCAGTCCCAAGCTCAGATATTTTTATTTTGTATTATTTATTTATTCTTTTAGATTACTTTATGGCACGATAAACATCATCTGTAATATATGGATATATTTAAACCATCAAACTAGCTAGTTTGTGTTTTTGGTAAACTGTTGGGAAGTTAAGCGGAAAATATTAATTACTATACGGCGCGTAAAATACACGTAAAACTGAGTAATGTATGTCATAAATGTAAAAAAGTAATAAATTCAAAACTTATCTAATCATTAAATAACTGAAGTGTTAAATTTGATAATCCTGTCAAATAATAGGGATTTTTATTTTGTTATTTGTTTCTGGTGGGATTAACATCCAGGAACGATTGTGAGTTCCATTTCAAGTCTTTCTGAGCTTGTCATCAAGTGGTGAGTTTAGGTGACACAAAAATGTTGAGACGGCCGCTTTAAACTCCACTTCGTTGACAAGTTATAGGCATGAATTGTTGTTTTTATTTTCCTTGTGCTTGTTAGGAAAATTCCCTTTTCTTAAAAAAATCACTGCACATTCAACTAATTTCTCAAAGTGTTAAATTGTTACTCGGGTTCCCAACGTGCATTAATTGCGGTAATTCATTCGACATCTTTGTATCCTTTGAAAAGATTCGCCAACTGGCACAGTGTTTCCGATTGTTGCTTAGCTATCCGCCACGCCGATTCAGATCCGTTTACTAGTCATCCATGGCTGTTGACAGTTTTCATCATGTGCATTTTGTCATTGTGTTTCCCATCTTTTATCTTTACAGTTTTTGTCTACCTCATCATTACCGTAGTCGATTGTGTTTTGGTGAATAATTCCGACTTCGACAATTTTCCTTTATTCAACTGACCGAAGAAGTTGCCCTGTTCACAGAGGCTTCAGTTCACAGCAAAGTTCCGAAGCAGTCAGTAAGTGTTCAGTGATTTGAAACAAGTAAGATGCAGTGGAGTGTGGTGAATCTTGTCAGAGGGGACCAGCTGTAAGGGGACTGTCAGTGCACTGTTTAACAAATCTACACAGAAGTCAAAATACAAAGAATGTTAAAGACTAAGGTTTTGAAGAATGGAGATGCGGAAGTTTTTTACCACAGAACGACGGAGCGTGTTAAAATATTAATATGGCAAGAGGAACAGAAGTCTCGCAACTAGTCCTGTTGGATAGTCGATTCCTTGTTGCAGCTGAAGGGAGAGGGAATAAAATGCTGGCTGGCCGAATCCAACTCTATAGGCGCTGAGGAAAGGGAGCATGAAACACTTAGTGGACCAGCTTAGTCCAACTAGTTCATTGACGCATGCCACTGATAAGATCCTATCTTAAAAATAATAGTTGAAATCTACATGTCGACGTACGCAGAAAGAGTTCTGCATAGCATGACGAACTTATTAGAAAATAATTCATTTCTATTGAATCAAGAACTGGTAACAAGATTTAGTAAAAGTTAACTGCATCTTATCCTGAAAATTTGAGGTCTCTAGTATTATCCAGGCCGAAGCTATGAGGGTTCGATAATACATAACCAGATCCTCCCTTTATGAGGGGTTGCAGGGTGAAAGTTACGGATTTCTTTATTTTTTTGTTATTTCTGTGCTAATCCTAGCCTGCATACCAAATTTCAGCTTTCTAGGCCTTCAGGAAGTATCCTAGAGGTTTTGATGATCATGAGTCAGTCAGTCAGTCAGTGAGTGACGGAATCGACATATTTTAGGTATTAATAAAATCCAAAGTATAAAAGCTAAATAAATGAAACTTAGCGTATTTCATTAGTCTGCTAACTGCAGCTTATCCTGAAAATTTGAACTCTCTAGTATTATCCAGGCCGAAGCTATAAGGGTTCGAAAATACGACGAAACACTTCCAGAAAAGGTACGTAGTGCCCTTCCTGCCTTCGGCTCGTCTTGGCGGGGGCACTGCCGTGCCCCCAGATACATTAATTGTATATAGCTTTTATTAAATAGAATACTGCAACTTTTATTTTAAACACTCTGTGTCAAGAAATTGGTTTAAGTAGATAGAGAAGTAAGCCTCATAATCCAAAAGGATTAATAAATATTAGATCCAATCCAAATTACAAATATATAAATTTAAACATGATTTTTGTAGAAGACAGAAACTTATAAATTTATATCTCTTAACTTCTTTATTCATGACATTTTTAGAATAGATTTATTGCCATTTTGTATTTGACTTGAAATTAGTTTAATTTCTACTTTTTCATAATTCTGGAATGATGATAACCTGTGCAGTTCAGGCTGGAATTTATCTGATTTGTAAATAACAGCATTCTTTATATTATTGATTTGTTTAAGATATTTTTATATACAACTAGGAAGATTATCTTTAATATTACTAATAAATACAAAATCAAATATTAGAATACTTACTCAGCTCGGCAATGAAAAAGTTGTTTGAAAGAAATATATGATTCTTATAGATTTTAGAACTAATTTCAATCACCCACCAGTTTTTCACAAAATGAATTTTTTGATTTCAGTATTAATGGATTTTATTTTTCAAAGTTTCTATATAAAAATTGTAATTATGGGACTTAATGAAGTAATAAATAAATAAAAAAGTAAAATAATAAATAAAAATAAAAGTATAAAAAAAAATATCTTGTCTTATCCTAACAATATAAACTCAAGATAGAAGAATCTCATTTACTGCAGAAATGTTTCTGTACTGACGGAGAGATTTAATAAACAATACGATGAGAACGCCATTTTGTTTACCTGAAAGAATGTTACGAGAATTTAGACTTATTTCTCATCAAACTGAAGTACGAGGATGATAGATGAACCATATACTTCTACGACAACAGATAGGATACACCAAGTACCTTTGTTTCTTGTATGAATGAACTGCAGAAATATGAGACAACACTGGATCAAAAAGTTTGGCCAATAAGGGCTGCATTAGAAATTGGAAACAAAATGTAGTTCGGAAGACTTCGGTTGAAAGAATGAAAGTCCTTTTACTTCATATTAGGCTGGGATTGATAAAACAATTTGTAAAGACTCTGCCAAAAGAACGCGAATGTTTTAAATATATCTCCACCAAATTGCCGGGACTTTCAGAAGAGAAGCTGAAAGAAGGTGTTTTCGTCGGTCCAGATGCTCGGAAACTTCTGAAAGATGAAGTGTTTGGAAACAAAAAAGACATGTTTGAAAAAGAAATGCATTTAAAGAAAGCATTTATAGAAGTTGTAACAAAAATTATTGGGAACTACAAAGACCCCAACTTTAAGTATATTGTAGAAAACATGCAGACAAAATTAAAGAATTAGAGTGTTCCAAGAGCATGAAAGTGCACTTTCTGAATTCCCATTTGGACTTCTTTCCCGAAAATCTTGGTGCCGTAAATGAAGAACAAGGGAAAAATTCCATCAATATATCATGGTAATGGATTGTCGATACCAGGATAGATGGAATGTCATCATGATTGCGGACCAATACAACTTTGTAATTAACATTATTTTTATCTTTTTTAAATATATATGTTTCAAGTAAAACATTGATAAATAGGCAATGTTTACCGATATCACCACATGGAGTTTGTAAAAAAAATCCTTTCTTGATAAGGAAAAATAGAGGTCATTTTTTAAATTAGCACACCAAGAAACATAAAAATCAATAATTTTAATGATTCGAATTTTGCAGGCCTCTTGTTTTTTCTATTACAGCATTTCTTGTAAACGTACCAATATATTTGATACATTTATGATTACCAAAAACTCTGTAGAAGCTCCAGTTGCATTAAATGACTTTAGCAGACATCTTTCTGAAGATAGGGGGTTATGAACTTCAAAAAAAAATCAAATTATTTCAAACAAACTTATTAGAAGTAATTAACTTAAACTGTTAATTCTGTTATAGCAGGTTTTTTTACTTAGGTTTTGTTGTTTTCGTTTCAGCATAATATATTCAGAAGTTATTCAATTAACAGGATGTTCTTTAGAGGATCAACTGAACGACTATGCCCTTATACATAGTATTTATGAAAATACGTCTGCTGAGGAGTGTGGATGCATTGCGCCATGTGAAAGACTGATATTTTATGTTAACAAACACCCAAGCAGCGTACCAATCTACCAAGGAAGTAATAACAGCTATATTATAAGGCTCTTCTTTGAAGATAATATGGTGGAAACTATTGAAGAACATTCTACTTATTCGTTTGTGCAGTTAACTGGTGATATTGGAGGAAGTGTGGGGTTATTTCTTAGTTGCGGCATTTTGACAATCATAGAAATCATTCAGAATTTACTACAGAATATCTATTATAGAGGCAGGAAATACTTTACAAAATACAAAGAAAAACATATAAGATTCTAGAAATTTGATGTTTACAGCTCAAAGTTGAGGGTAAAAAGTCAGTCAAAAGACTAGAAACAAATATGATTCGAATTCAGTATTAACATAGCTTTTGAATTAGTAGACTATTAAAACGAGTTCGTCCAGATTAATCAAATTAATTTTTTTTTTAAAAAATCTAGACATTTTTAAATAGAATGCCTTATTACATAAAAATCATAAAATCTGACTTTATTGGCAAATTCTTAGTGGGACCTAGGAAAAAAAAGTATACCACTGAAACATAATAAAAAAGAAAATAAAAAAGAATAAAAGGCTATTAAAAGAAATAACAGGATATTAAACGGAGATAGGCTACAGTAGTTACCATATAATATAATACAGTAGTATATATGTGGTCAGTAATGGTTTCAGGAAAACCCAAAAGCGCTACCTTAAATTTGCAAGTCAAAGAAGGTTGAAGAATTGCAGGTGAAATGGAAGAACCACGATAAAATGTGCTTCCATCGTGGATCGTGCACCATTAAGCCCATGTAAGAACCTAAGTAGAGAAGCGTAAGTCTTAACCCGATCGCTCACAATATGTTCGTATTTGTTGCACTTCTAACCGAGAAAAGAAACCGCTCTTCCTTTTATCTTGTCTGGATGTCACACTCTGTAGCGGCCAAACGGTTACAGATATTAGAATGAAACCTTCAGCTTAGTGTTTAGCATCAAAAAGTTGGTGACCACTTACAGAAAAATCAGACCTCTAGGACCACTCTCTGACCCCCCAAGGCATTTCT
>JAFIDM010010028.1:66337853-66348592 GCA_023159025.1 Thereuonema tuberculata | reverse complement strand
TCAAAAAGTAGGTGACCACGTCCAAAAAATCAGACCTCTAGGACCACCTGACGGAATTTGGGGATCAAAAGAGGTCGCTCCGATAAAGTTGCGTTTATAAAAGTTTGTTTATAAAATTGTGCATATTATGGTGCCGCTTTGCTTTTGACACTGTCTAAAAGCATTAATTATCTTGTTTATATTTATTTATAAACGTATTAAAACCTAAATATCTTGTAATATACATGTTAACTACATTTCTTTACTCCGATAATTAAAAGATTATTGATCTTAACTCATATTAAAAGATAACTTTAGATTGAACAAGAAAATAACTGTCGATTTTCTCATTTAAACAGCGAAGTGAGTTACGAAGTGATTGATCTCATAAATTGATTGTTTCCGCCAATTTCACCTGATAACCTTATTGGGTCACACATTCCACTGATACTGGTGTTAAAAGTTTAGTGGCTTAGACTGTAGCGTCAGCGAACGCTTTATCTAGTGACGTTGTTCGGTGTTGAAGTCAAAAATTTCCACTGGAATAAGAGCGTTGGGCTTTAGCTCCTCGCTGACTTCATCTTAAAAAGAAAAAAAACAATGTGAGTTACTTAACAGAATGGCTTATTTGGTGAAAAAATTATACAAGCTGACTCAGTAGTTGACTCTTAAAATTAAGTATAATACTTAAAAATAATAGAAAAGTAAATAAAAAAGAATAAGATGTGGCTGTCTAACATAATTTAAAAATTAAGCAGTTTAGTATTTGTATTTCATAATAAAGAGAAACCAGAATCCACCCAACCCCTAAATAATGGCAACCCGATTCCTTTCCACTTTAATTCAACTTTGTCCCATTGCTCTTGAAAATCCAGGAAACAATCGTTGGAGTCAGGATTCAGGAACCTACATTTGGCGTCACGTACGCTCATAGTAGGATATTTTAATTTAGATAATTTTTAGACAAGTGTATAATAAGGGTCACTTTAAACACACAAAAAACAGTTAATAAAAAGAAAAAAAATTATATGAGCTTTTCATATCAAAGTCTACTCTTGTACACAACCCGATATATTCACTACATCTGTGACAAAGAGAATCTAAAAGGATTTCTAAAAGAAAATATTAGGTTGTTCGGAAAATACTGGCCGATTTTTCGACTCGCTTTTAACAATTGAAAATAATTGCTGTTCTTGCAGTGTTTTATACAAAATTTTACATGCTTAATAATTGATGTGTACTCTTTAATAATTCTCCTATAATTTCTCCTAGAATTTTGAAGCCTATAAGCTTTTAAGCATGTAACGAAGATGAAAAAAAAAAGAAATGCGTTTACTTTGCTTGCATGAGTTCAAACTCGGTCGTAATGCTTCATAAACAGCCGCCAATATCAATATAGCATGGGGAGAAGGGTACCAAGTGATCGAATAGTATAAAATGATTTCAGAAATCCCGTAATGGCAATGAAACCCTTGAAGATGAAGAAGGCAGAGGAAGGCCAGGCACTCTTGACAATAAACTTTTGAAAGCAATGGTTGAAGAAAACCCACGTCATAGTGTCACAGAAATGTTTAAGGCACTTGATGTCAGTATTTCAACGGGTGTTCGACCATCTGATGCAAATTGGTAAGATGAAAAAGCTTGATAAATGAGTCCCACATGAGCTCAATTTACTAGTTCAACATTTTAAAGATTCCTTAAAATCAAAGCCAGTGGATTTTTATCGATGAGGCATAAATGATCTTGTTCATCGATGGCAGAGATGCATAGATGTTCAGGGACTTTGACTAATTTTAACATTCGAAGTGTTAATTTTTTCAAGAATAAATGTTTGTTTCTAATCGGCCAGTATTTCCGAACAACATTACAGTAACTTATTCAACAATTCAAGAACCTGTGTTTGTTTTCAGCTTCACATCCAACTTAAACAGACAAACATTCAATCCACTCGCTCATACTATATCATAAATACATAAAAGAAAACGTTATGATCGTTGCATAAAATACTTGGAATGTATGGCATATATGTGAAATAGTATTTTTAAATAATGAAGCACTTTTGTTTATCTTGCCAATTATTGAATATTAGAATGAAGAAGATGCATAGTCCCGATTCAGTCACCAGTGTAACGAAATCTAAGGGGTTTGGATGGAATTGATTTTGTTTTGTTTTGCTTGGAGTTACAAAAGGACAAGCGACGAAAAAATTATTATTGATGAAGCCTGCGCAAATTCTTCTGCGCAAGCGTTTACTTTGCTTGCATGAGTTCAAACGCGGTCATAATGCTTCCTAAACAGCCGTCAACAAAAACACAGCATGGGGAGAAGGGTCCACAAGTGATCGGACAGTATGAAGTGAGTTCAGAAATTCCTAGTGCCAATGAGAGCTTTGAAGATGATGGCCTTGCACTTTTGACAATTAACTTTTGAAAGCCATGGTTGAAGAAAACCCACGTCAAAGTGTCAGAGAATTGTTTAAGGCACTTGATGTCAGTATTTCAACGGCGTCCGACCATCTGATGCAAATTGATAGGATAAAAAACCTCGATAAATGGGTCCCACATGAGCTCAAATTACTAGTTCAGCATTTTGAAGTGGTCGATGCAAAACTAATGATCCATTTCTTGATCGAAAAGTGACATTTCATCCTATGACTATCATTTTTCAAGTATCTAACACTTTTTTAAGCAACAAAACTTTCATGAACAAAATTGAGGTGAAAGCTGGATTCAAAGATTTCTTAGCATTAAAGCCAGTGGATTTTTATCGAAGAGGCATAAATTATCTTGTTCATCGATGGCAGAGATGCATAGATGTTCAGAATTCATACTTTGACTAATTTTACATTGGAAGTGTTAAATTTTTCAAGAATGAATGTTTGTTTCTGAAATCGGCCAGTAATTCCGAACAATATAGCACTAATTTATTCAACAATTCAAGAACCTGTGTTTGTTTTTAGCTTCACATCCACCATAAACAGACAAACATTCAATCCACTCTCTCATATTATATCATAATCACATTCAAGAAAACGTTATGATCGTTCCATAAAATACTTGGAATATATGAGAAATAGTACTTTTACATAAAGAAGCAGTTTTATTTCTCTTGCCAATTATTGAATATTAGAATGAAGGAGACGATTAGTCCCGATGCAGTCACCATTGCAACGAAATCTAGGGGTTTGGATGGAATTGATTTTGTTTTGTTTTGCTTGCAGTTACAAAAGGACAAGCGACGAAAAAATCGTTATTGATGAAACCTGCGCAAATTCTTAAATTTAACTGTTCTACTGTTATCAACATGTCAATGGCTGTTTGTCCACATAAATCAGAAACACAAAATAGTGATGTATGTCACAATACACTAAATGCACATGTTTCACAGTTTTAGGACTCTTCAACAAAGTCCAGTAAGCTGAGGAAATGTAAATTAGACTGGGGCCAAGGAGTGCTAATTTTTAGGGTTCAGATTGTACACTTGAGGGGACTAAGAAAAATCTTACTTTATATAGAAATTGTAATATCTTACTTCCTTATATCTTTGTATATTTTTACTTGCAGAACAAAACAATAAAAAACCCATTTACAAACTACTTGATTTATGTTATTAATTTTTCACTTCTGAGTTTCTTCCGGCTCTTTACGACTTAGTAAATTGTCAGCAGCTTTTATAAAGAAACAATGTTAAAAAAAAATTTAAAAAAACATAAAAAGAAACAAATGTACATTTTATGATTTTTATGATACATGCAAGAAAGTCTTCAGCATTTGATCTAAACATTACATAGACCACCTGCTGAAGCCTTTCTGGTATCTATCATAAAATGTAGCTCAGCATTTTTTTCTAAAAATTTTGTTCTGATTGTTTAAAAAGAAGATTAACGCTAATCACAATATACATTATTATAATTATTTTTTAAATCTATCTTAAGATAGTTGAGATGATTATTTATTCATATATTAAGTATCACTATTGTAATTTTCTTATTTTTTTAAACGATCCCATGCTGTAAACGATGGACCAACAATGAGTCTCTCTCTTCAAAGCAGTATCTGACCGGACATCTATCATATTTCGTATAGTTCGGAATTTCATTTTTAATTAATTGAATTCGTAAATTGAATACTTCATCTTTCAGAAGTATTGAAATAGTTTAATTTTATTATATAAATTTAGTAGTCATTAAAGACCAATTTTAGCTATGGA
The DNA here is from genome assembly GCA_023159025.1 of Thereuonema tuberculata. Taxonomy (NCBI): domain Eukaryota; kingdom Metazoa; phylum Arthropoda; class Chilopoda; order Scutigeromorpha; family Scutigeridae; genus Thereuonema; species Thereuonema tuberculata. The sequence goes on along the minus strand of JAFIDM010010028.1, from coordinate 66,344,404 downwards.
GGAAAAAAAATAATCCTCAGGAGTCTAAGACAACTTTCAGTAGAACCTGTATTGAGTCTTGTTATATTTGTAGTGAGCAAAGCGTGGTTACTTGAAACTGGAAACAGAAAAATGGAATTAATGCATGTATTCTATCTGCATATCTATTCTTTGAAAAATAAGATGAAAATTTTTTCAACCAATTCAGTATTTAATAACACAATACATATATATAAAATAATGAATGTAGTTGAATAAATTTCACTATTCTTCTTTTAACTGATCACACTTAGTCCATAACTAATTAAATCACTTCATTTGAAAATGTCCTCAAGCTTATTTGTTTTAAAAATTAATTATCACTACTGCAACATGTCTCAAGTAATTAATTTCAGTTCCTTCATACAGTTCACTACATTAAGTTCACTCGATTATGATTGAAACTCTGTAGAATCTTCTATTCATCATCATTATCAGTCCTTAGCTGGTGATTGAGGTGCAGCTTTACTTCCCAGCCAATATACTGCTGTAGATGCCACAGGCATGTATTATTTACAAAATCTCTCCATTTCTTGCGATTATTGGCGATGTTTTTAGCCACGTCTAGTATCAGTCGTTGGTTTTTGATGTCCTCTTCATTCAGTAAATAATTTTTGTCGAATTTCCATGTGGTCCCTTGCCTAGTTTTCCTCGTTTCCCAGTTCTGGTCACCACGGTAGAATGACCATCCTCCTCCTTTTTCAGCCGGCCTTGGGACCGTCCTTTGCGGAGTTACATCTTCTATTAATTGGCGCGAAACTGGATCACTGATATAATGCTGCAACTGTTATATTCTTACACTAATCATTTAACATTAAGTCTTTCACATAAAGCAGTACCAAGAATTCGCTATCACTGTTAGTTGAATAATTTTTTCTTGAGAATTACTTGATCACTCGTTAAATGCTACTTCCAATATTAATATAGGCATTAATTCTTCTTAAATAAATTCACTTGATGAACATATCTACACTTTCATAATTGAAAATATATATAGTCTAATATATGAAAATAAAAATAAACTAGTAGAATTTGGAATAATTAAAATCTTATTGTTATCTTCTTATGAATAAATTACAGATTCAAATATTTGTCTTATTTCATATATTTACTTTGATTAACTTTTCCATCTAAAATGGAAAACATTTCAAACATTTAAAATAGATCATTAAAGTGTCTGATCAATTAGTTCAACTTCATTCATTTACGAGGAATTAAGAATAAACAGTTGCTGAATTTTTCTATCTGAACTATATCAAATGTTCTGACTTTGAACTAAACTTAGTTTTAAAGTTGGTTAGGTTTAGTTGCCGTAGATTGAACACGGCTCCGCTAAATAGCGCTATCTAGCACCGAAAATTATCATCAGCTGACCTATATTCTTAGACGAAAAATTTGTCCTGGTGCTACCCATCACTCTCCATTAAAAATTGTGCAGTGTGTTTCATTTATCTTGTATTAAGAGATTTTCAAGGATATTTTCCCAAGTGACACTTCTTCTAATATCTCTCCTTAATTTGTATAATACCGAACTTAGAATCCTCAAGAAATTTAGAAGAACAAATAGAGTAGACTTGAAATTGTCATTATTAAGTTATTGCTTTAGTTTAAAAAATGCCTACCATCTATAAGCACGGATAATTAAAAAGGATAAAAGCTCACAACGTTTCCGACCCTCGTCAGATTAGGGTTCATTTTCAAGTAATTTTTTGAAAAAGCATCCTCCATCGATGGATTCGTCTTGTGAAATGATATTTTTATAAATTTTAATGATTTTAAAATTGAAGTACATGGAAAAAAGTCCATGAAAAATGACGATCTCTGTAGAAGCACAAGGTCAGATATTCGATTAAAACACAAGATGCGTAAAAGTTTGCATCTTAATTTTCAGTGAATATGTAATATACACTGACTGCTCAATTGAAACTGGTCACCTTTGATATGGAACAGACGCTTTACACAGCATGTCTAATAGCGCGTACAGCATTTGCCCTAAGCACAGCATCCACACGCTGAGCCATGCTCTCCACCAGTTTCTGATAGCAACCGGTATTTGTGTCCACTCCTTCAAAGCCTGCACAAGTTGGATGCGTGCTTGAGGTCGCATCGGACGCGCACGATATTCAATAGGGTTGACGTCCGAATTCTGGGTGGGACCCTGAAGTTCTGAACATTATTCTCCGGAAACCAAGCACTGACAACACGGGCCTTATGGAACACAAATGGCCCTTCACCGAACAGCGACCACAACATAGGAAGCATGGAATTGTCTAGAAAGTCCAGATACCGTGTGGCTGCCATGTTCCTCTCGATCACAACCACCGGACCAAGTCCAAACCAGGAGAAACACGACAACACCATCACACCACCAGCGCCAAACTTCACTGTTGGGATGACACACTCAGGTAGCAACCGCTCGCCTGCCAAACGCCACACCCAAGTGCGCCCATCCAATCGGTAAACTGTGAAACGTGATTCGTCGCTCCCCAAGATGCTCTTCCAGTGGTCCATCGACCATGACCGTCGCTCTTAACTCCAGGCCACGTGCTGGGCACTTTCAGGGGTGATGTTAGGCTTGTGTGCAAGAGCCCGACTGGTGTGCCCTATGGCATGGAGCTTCCGACGAATCGTCATGGTATTGACAGTTGTTCCCGTTGCCTGTTGGAAGTCCTGTCCATTGTTTCGCTGGAACAGCCCTGTTCTGCCGTACCAACCGCGTCAGGACCCTCCGGTCTCTATCGGTCAGCATACGAGCTCGGCTACCTCCATGACGTCGTGTTTCCACTCCTTCACGTTTCCAATTCGTGATAATAGCACCTACGATCGACTTTGGCAGGTTCAGTGTCGCTCCTGTGGCTCGCACACTCTTATCACTAATGTGGCAGCCTATTTTCCACGTTGAAAATCGCTCAGCTGCTTTGATGGTGGCATTTTACCTCAGCACGGGATGAGATACCAGATGACTCCAACTAAACATGATCTTGCTGTTTTATAACGAATATAATCAAATTATTGCCCGAATTGACGTGGGTTGTTCCACTACGGCCGATCTCCACTATCAATTGAGCGGTCAAAGTATATAAGAATTTAGTAATTGAATAAGATTAACAAAAAGTAAGAATATTAACTTGCCATAAAAAATATTTTGATGCACAATTCAATAATATTCTTTGAATTTCGAAAACCCAATTGAAGTCCTTATAAGAATAAGAATGGGGAAGCTTATTGTTACCTGAAAAAGATCCATTGATTGGATTGAAACCGATTGTATTCTGTGTTTTTTTTTAAATACGTATATATTTTTTATTAAGTCCTGTGTGTTGACATAAGTTATTTCAAAGAATATAATTTATTGCACTATAATAATATTTAACTATACAAGTTTTGCTACAAAACAAGGTTGCGTGTTCTTTAGAGACTGTTTATAAAAACTAAAATTGCTTCCTATTTTATGGGTTTCCTGCAAATGTCACTTATGTGAAATATGTGAAATCTATATCTGCTCATTCTTTTTTTGTAAATAATTTGTATCGGAAGTTTTAGCCATCGAATAAAGTTCTCATTGAAATTGATAATGATTTTAAAATTGATAGACTTGGAACGGAGTCCAAAAAGAAAAACACGTTGTATAAATTATAATTCCGTTATAAAAATTGATTTTAACCTAAAATAAGAAACCAAGAAAAATAAACTATGAGACTTTCTTCGCAATTACATAATACAATATTATTTCGAATTTAATATTTCGATTGTTATGTATACAAACGTTGGCAAAGAAATTTTGAACTTTTATGTCCATACACCAAAAGATAAGATATAGTTGGCGAGCCAATATTCGAACGATAGTATGGTAAGATCGAAAATAAATTAAAAAGGTGATGAAAAATAAGGTTACATAGTTAATTTTATTAATCTTTCCACTTTCATTAATTTATTAATTAACAATTAATAATTAATTATCTAATTAACAACATAGATGAGCATTTGTTAAAGATTATTCCAAAGGATAATAAATTTACGATTAATGTAGAAGATGTTCGGAAAAAAATTAAAGAACTGATAAAGTCAGCATGGACAAAATTTGGAAGATTCTTAAAGATATTCTACGCGTTAACAATGAAAACAGCATGAAACTAAGCAATAAATGGATTTCAGGCCTTGTCTTGTGGAACGGATCTGATCGGAAGCACTGCACAGAATCAGAACTGAAGAAGTCGGATTGCAATGAAATGCATAGGCCCACATTGACTACATGAGTGTGAAATCAATCTATCATCTCCCTTGTAAATTCAGTCCCCCTTTTAAACTTCAATGGAGTTAATGAATTATCTTTTTAAAATATTTTGTTGTTAGTTTATTTCAAAGTACTTTTAAAAACTGAGATTATATTAACTAGCTTTGATATGTCTTCAGAAAGAGACGCACAAAGCTAGATAAGGTAATTCACTATGGTTTAATTAACAGAAGAAAAACGAACATTTGTTGAAAAAAAGTTTTAATAAAGGACAGAGATGATTGTGTTTTCTACATATATCATTCGTTTCAAATTCATCTAAATAACGACTTAGAGGAAGAAGAAAGAGTTCTTCTCCAAAAATTATCCTGACGAAGTCTTTTGCAAAAAAACATGAAATATAAACAGATTAAAGGAGATTTTTTTTCGAATGACAGAAGATTATGATGTATGTATTTTTATATAAAGTAGTTATTTTTAATAAGGAATATTGTCTTATCTTTTTTTCGTACCTAATCACTTACAAAACAGAAAAGTTCATCACAAAAATTTATTCTTGAAGGTTGAATGGAGACTAATGTAAGTTGAAGTGAGTAAAAGAAACCCGTTATCCCAACAATTAATTAAATTTATAGATTGTTTTGTAAATGGTTTCTCTGAGCTTTTTTCTTCTGTCCTATAAGTAAAAATGAAATGTTTTCAAACTCGTCACGTTGTGGAATTGGCAACATGACACAAGTACAGTAGAATCCCGATTATCCGAGTTAATGTGGGCCAGGACTAACTCGGATAACCGAAAAACTCGGTTACATCGAAAATCGTAAATAAAATAAATCGTTTAGGTTTAAATGTATATTTTAACAAATACAAAATTTATACATATACACCACATGCAATTCATATTGTTACGATAATTAAAGAGTTCTTTTACTTAAAAAAGTCCTTAATTGTTTTTTGTTTTACTTATTTTAGCATATTTCTGCAACAATGTTTCGCCATTTTTTTAAGGATTACAGGATTGCAGGTGTCGCTTCTTCTTGTTGTTCTATATATTCAATAACACTATCGATAGCTTTTAGTCCATCTGCATGAGAGATTTTCATAAGACTATTTTCATCGTAACTGTCTTCATCATCATCGCTAGATTCATTTTCCTTATTGACGATATTGACGATCATTTCATCTGAAATGTCTTGCTGTTCGTCGGCGTTTATCCTGAGTGTTTGTGAGATCAAGTTCAGAATTTTTTTCGGTAGTTTTCAAAATAGAAAATTTAGAGCAAAAAAAAATCCTAGAAATATTTGATAGCTCGATTAAAGCGGAAACTCGGATAATCGGGGCTCGGATAATCGGGGTTTTACTGTAAATCTTGGTCTCTGAGGGAATATATTATGAATTTTATTAATTGTATTGTTTAATTAAGTATTTGAATTTTTGTATTTGATAATATCTTGTATATTATTATTGTGATATTTTCATAGTTAAATATTATTTTAATGGTTTGAGTTTATTTAGAAACCAATATGTGCGAAAGAAAGAGAAAACCTCGAAAGAACAGTTGTGATTTCGATTGGCTGATCGCGTGAATTTATTTTGTGTTTCGTTTCCCGTGGGAAAGTAGAGAGTAAGTGAAATACACTCTGGCGAGAAAAATCAGATCCGGTGATGAAAATGAAGCGCACCCATTGGCTAATTAAAAAGTGAAACTTATGTTTTTGGCACGAGAAAAAGCGAAAAGGAGTTCTGACGGGATCTGGTCAGAGTAACAGAAGGCGGAAAGACAGTCGTCCAGGTACAGACGCTGGTCAGCTCGGGACCCATCGAGACATGGCCGAGGAAGGACACAAACAACGTAGAATTCGTGCCGGACGAATATGGTGAGGCAAAGTGTTGCTGTGACGGAGAAGAACTGTAAGTAAAATCTTTATTCGTTTCAAAAGGCAAATTAGCAACGTGTGGCAGTGCAAGACTCGCGTCGCGAATGTAACAAGATCAAGATAGAACAGAACTATTGCGAAAGCTTAAATCTATTGCAGTTAACTGATCTTAATGCCAACATCTGTGAACCTGCTTGTGAGAATTGATGTCACAGGGCACAGGACTTCTTCTACTCCCCTCTTGAAATGAATTTTATAGTAAATTAATGTCAGATAAGTCAGTTTAGCAGCATTCGTAACAAAATAAATCTTCCTTTTCTCGGTTAGTCAGTCCAACACATTGCTCATGTACCCATATCCAACACCATAATAACTTTCATATATCTTCGAAAATACAAAAATAACGAAACAATTCACTACTC
>JAFIDM010010028.1:66323275-66337453 GCA_023159025.1 Thereuonema tuberculata | reverse complement strand
TGGAATTTATGAAGAAAATAAGGAGTAGTGAATTGTTTCGTTATTTTCATATCCAACACTTTTTGCAAGGTCGAATACGATTTACAGGTACTGCATTTTACACTTATTAAAGAAAAAGTATCTTGGTAGGGACAGTAGAGCGTAGGAAAAAGTCGAAAATTTAACAGGGATTAACTTCAACTAGCAATTTCACCCAGCAAAAAAACAACTTGGAAACGACACAAAATATGCTTTTAATTGCTGCAGAAAATAATGCTTACTTTAACTTTTTTATGGACCTTGTTTCTTGCAACATCCATATGGCTGTTGTGGTTCTCTCATTTTCTGTGTTCCGTCAAAACTAAGACAAAAACACCAAGTATTATTGAATTAGTACACTAAAATATTTTTAGGCTAAAAATATTTTAAATGCTGATTCTAAAGAAATTTTTAAATAACAAGCCGGAATTACAAAGAAACATTACAAAATCGGGAACTTACCGAGGCACTTCTTTGGCTTGAGCTGCTACAAACACAGTGGGGTCCATGGATCTCCGTGTTTACCGCTAAATAGCTGACCAGGACTGCTACCAAACGGCGTGAATCACTATCAGAAAACCTGAGGGCAAATACAATAATGAGCATTTGGGCCTTATTACCTGGACTTTATTAACGCCTCACACAAGACATCTTTACGTAAGGACGTAGGTATAACAATTATTGAACCCCATAAAACATATTGACTCTCTAATGACAGCTCAGATTTTCTCACTAAATACAGACAGAGATCCTCAGGAACTTCAGTAAGCCATCCAAAACGCAAATATACAACTATTTTAGGTAAGTGAGGATCTTTCTGTATCGTTCTTAGACGATCTACTGATAAAGGCACAGAATTAAAAATTAAAGCATAATTCCACTTCACTTTTCTCTTCACCTTGTTGCATCGGAATAGGCACTATAGATTAGAAATCAGCTATCTGATTGGTACTTGATCGCACGTATTTAATGTCATATTGGTATCAAGATGAAAAAAGAATCCAACGAAATAAACGAGGAGATAATATACAGTAAACCCCGATTATCCGAGAGTGCCGCGAATAGTTTGTTTAATTACGATTCGTAATTTACGAACCTCAAAAAAAAACAACAAAAAAACAATTTTAATTCAAGCCAACAACAGAGAAAATACAATAGGCCCTACAGAACGAAGGTCGAAAATTACTGACCAGTTTATTGTGCGTCGTAATCCTATAGGCATTCTTGGAATTTTTGGATGAGTGGCAGGCTCTTGCTCTTTTGTTTTGGTCATGGCTTTCACATTCTATGATCACTGATCTTGATCCACTCTGTCAAGTTCACTAATCTTCGCCCTCTACGTACATATTCTCTCGGCCTGCCAGTGGTGTCAGATGTCAGTAAGCGTGCTTAGTGATCAGTCGTGTTTTATGTTTCTTTGTCAGTGCTCAAGTTTAGTGTTTATTTATTTAGTGTTCACGGGAGGTGAGAATGTCGACGAAGAGAACATACACCCTGTAAAGAAAGTATAAACTCACCCAAGTATTTCAAATAACTTTTTATCACAGGATTTGTTTACTTCCTTTTTTGATTCATAGTCTATTTAACAGCAATAATTCAAGTATCATTTAAACATCTCAAACATTTTGAGTAGTTTTTTAATTAAAAAATAAATATCACTTTTCAACTGTAAAGGAAATAGGAACTCAAGCATAATATTTCGAAATTTATTGAAATTAATAACGTGTTGGTCGTCCTTTCTTCTCTATAATTTCTATCATTCTGTGAGGCATTGTCCCAATTAATTTTTTTCAAATCGGACATCTTTATCTGATCCCAAGCATTTGAAATTGCAACCTTCAGATCATTCAAGTGATGATACTGTTTGCTTCGGCCGTATACAATGTTTGCCATCCAACCCCATTGCCATTGTGGGATTGTTTAGGGTTTAGGTCAGGTGAACGGGAGGGCCACGGAATGACATCAATTTTCTCTTTTTTAAACCAAGCTTTGGTGGATTTTGACGCATTTATATAAACATTGTCTAGTTGAAATTGCCAATTTGGCCTCCTAGAAGGGGTTCAAACGGTATTAAATGGCCGTACATAAGGTTCTGATAGTTTTTTAGAGTCCATCTTGCCTTCCACAAACCTTATATCTGCCTTATCTCCTGCCCCAAATGCTGCCCACACCATCACTCCACTCCCACCTTGTTGTCTGCTTAATCTTATCTTCGATGGAGTGCGTGCATCATGCCAGTATGCGGAATATCCGTCAGGGCCGTCAAGACAGGAACGTTTTTCATCAGAAAAAAATATTTCGTTTCACTTTTGATGCCATATCACTGTTCTCTTAGCCCAGTCAAGTCGGCTATAACGATGAGTGGCAGTGAGCTTGGGTTTCGCTTTCAGTTTTACAAACTTCATGTGTAAGTTTGACTTAAGCTTTTCCATACAGTTTGGTGAGATACAGTCTTTGGCAACACACGAGCAATTTCACGGGTGGACATCTCATCAGACGCAGCAAGATCTTGAAATCTCCGGTGGTCCCGAGGTGTGAGCTTTGGAGGTTCCATAACTATCACCTTTCTTGATGACATTTTGAATAACAGTCTGTGAACGATTTAATTCTGAGGCTATTTGCCTTGTTGTCTATTTTTGACCAAGGAGAAAATGAATTTTTCGTATTGGTTTGTCAGTTAATGAATTTCCACGAGGCATGATAAAAGTAGTGGCATATGTTGCTACGAAAATGAATGGATTGCATACTTCAGCCACTTTTAGTTATCTTTATACAAATTTGGGATATTCCAATCACTTTGCAGGTGTCAAAATCAAAACATTTCTTAGCGAGTTTAAATTTTCTTTACAGTTGAAAATTGATTTTATTTTTTAATTTAAAAACTACTCAAAATGTTTGAGATATTTAAATTGTACATGAATTAATTACTTTTAAATAGACTAAGAAAAAAATTGGAAGTAAACAAATCATGTAATGAAAAGTTATTTGAAATACTTGGGGTGAGTTTATACTTTCTTTAAAGAGTGGCTGGAATGCGACGCAAGTGAGCCGGGGTTTGAACGACTGACTGACGTAGAGATAACAAAGCAATAGGAGTCAAAGAGAACGAAGAACGAAGTGAAAGTGAAGGAGCAAGGCGCCTGAGCGGATGGCACACGAAACTGCTTTGCAGCAGATACACGGATTGCTATTTAGAGGCACACGTCGACGACGCACAACTGGCAGAAAAACTCATGTTAAGGAAAGTACAATCTAAAATAAAGAAAAGCAAGAAACAAAACGAGTGAGTGATTTTTTTTTAAAAGGCGTAACTGTTCACTTTTTATTAACAGTACAGTATTGTTTTTTGTTTACTGTTCTTTATTTTAGTGATTTAGATGTAGAGCAAAGGCTTCTGCTATACTATACATATTTATTTTGTATGTTATGTTTTTTGTACAATAAAACACAGTTTTTATGCGGAAATATTTTTTTTCGTGTATACACCTCATTTTTAGTCATTTTTTGGTTTATCCACAATTTTCGCTATCGGCGGTGCTCTTGGCACCCAATTCCGCGGATAATCAGGCTTTATAGTACTTGGTTGTTCGGTAGTAGAACGAAATGGCTTAGTAAGCGGTTGATAATCAGTCCACAAGGTAAACTTAGACCGAAAATGAATTGATGAAACTTCTTCAAACTAAACACAATAGCTAAAGCTTCTTTATCTAACTGAATAATTACGTTCTGCTGAAGAAAGTGATCGGCATGCAAACGAAACAATGTAGACAGATGTTCTTGATCTGTATGCCCTGTTACCACAATATCATCTTGAAATGGCTCAACTTCAGGAAACTTTGCAAACATACTATGCGTTGTGCTCTGGAATTTCGGAGGTGAAGAAGCTATTCCAAAAAACAAACGAGTAACTTTAAACAAACCCACATTCGTATCTTATAGCACAATAGTCTTGCGACTCCTTATCTAAAGGCATTTGCAGGAACACCCATTTTAAATTTAATTTTCTAAATTTCTCACCTCCTGCCAACCTCTCCATTTGCTCTTCCACTCTGGGCAAAGGAAAGCTGTCCACCTTCAACTCTGGGTTTAGGATCACAATGTAATCTGTACATATGTGAACACTACCATCGCGCTTTTCATAACAGGAACAATCGGTGTTGCTCATTTACTTGTAGTAACAGATATTAAAACTCCTTCCCGTACATTATCTTAGCAATGGTTATTTATGATGATGATGATGATGATGAGACTTGCAGAATTCCTATTTTTTTTCGGCCATTTAATGTTTTTTCTTAATCATTATTCCTATTTCCAAGGGACTATTCCACTACCAGATGAGTTAATTTCTTTTCAATCTTTTCCCCTTGTGCAAGCGGTACAGAACGAGATTTTAAAATTTTTGGGTAGCATTTTCTTTTAGCCGTGATTGAGCACTCTAATTCTTAAAACACCCTAACTCGTCTTTAAAAAGGCTTGCAAGCTTATTCACTATAGCTTGTAAGGGGGAAGTAGTTTTTCCATTTACATATCTGCAAAACTGAACATGCAACTTTTCATATCCGAACTCGTAAGCCCAATTTCTTTCTAATAATGGTGGTCCATGAATATCCAGCACAAGAAACTTATGTTTATCACATTTGTCCATGCTGCGGTATTTTGCAGAATACATAGTTGGTTAGCGAGAGACAATAAGAAAATTAGTCTTTGCCAAATTAAAATCTTAAAAAGATTTATTGAAGTGGTCATTAAAATTAATTCTCAAACGTATGTACAGTTTTCAAAATAAAAATGCAAATGTAGCACAATTAAGTTCAGTTCTTCCTTGCAAAATATACTCTTGATATTTCTTGGTTCTTGTCTTATCTTTCACAATTAGTGTGATTTACAATTTCTAATATTTCTAATAATTTAATAATTATAGCTCGCTTCATAATATTCATTAGCACTGCTTAATAGTAATGGTTGAATCTCTCTTTCAATCAAATGCTTCTTTATGATTAATTTCCCATTCATCATATGCGAGAGTTAAGTTCTTTAATAATAATGCACTAACTAATCTACCAATGGCTTTTAACTTATTCACCTGTGTACTAATTGAAACGGACTAATGGCTAATCAATTCACCTGTGTGAATAATCCTATCTACGAATTATAATGGCTTTAGCACTTTTACCAGTGTGAATAATATAATATCTTTATACGCTCTAAAGATCACAACACTCATATTACTTTCAATGGCTTCTCTAATTGTACACCTGGGTGATATAATAATTCTAACTTCGGTATCACACACAAAGTTCTTTGCCGATGAAACAATCTTAAACAATGTATCTTCGTAATTGACTGCGTTTACGAACGCGGGGTTCCCTCCAAAATGGAATAAAATTTACTACTCACAGTTAGTTGTTTTCATATGGCTTTTCACCTAGGCGTCGTAAATCTAGTTGAAGTAATTCGTTCATCTGCCAGTCTTCGTTGTTCCAACTTGTGGTTAAAATCAAGAAAGGGTTACTACCAAACCACAGTGCAATCCCCGTCATGAAATGAAATTATAGAACATTTCCTTCAAACAGATTTTTGACTTACAATGGAAACAATTGAAGCACTGCTATTGTAAAGAAACAATCACCAGAAGTCATCGGAAACAATTGCTCCGTGCATTATATAGTTGACACGTGATTGGACTGTTGGATTCTGCGAGAGAACCAAGGAGAAGCAGCAAGGAAAAATGCAGAAGTCATTGGAATATAAAGATGGCGATATTTAAGCGAAATGCAATTCTCTAAACAAGTATTTTGGAGACAGGTTTTATATCGAATGTGTGAAACATTAAGTGTCGATTTAAACTATGATTAATGAGAAGGATTTAGTGATATAATTTATTAATCATATTGTATGCTCTGTTTCAGCGTATAAGTAGTGACGTAATCTCATTCGATGTGCAGCAACTGGAACGATGCCATTTTGAAAGTGATACGAAATATTCCAAAGTTTATTTCCAATACCGAGAGCCAATGTTTATTTATACGAAGTAAGGATATAATTAAACATCGCATTGAAGTCTGCAAGTAAGTCATATTTTTCTTGTTGATACACAGAACACATTTGCATTAATTCACGAACAGCGTAACCATAGTTAAAGGTATCAAGATGACACAAGTAGATAATTCAACTATTAAAGTGAAGTAAAGACGTTTACCTTCGTGGATGCAGATTTACCAAGTTTTACAAAGAACATTTAACGATTGATTCACATACAGTGAAAGACTTATCGATTTAAGAGAGACTTTAAGCTGAAGCAACTATGTTAATTGTAAAAGAGTAATATACCATTTCTAGGAAGAAGAAATAATATATGTAACTAAATATAGCATTTAATCAAAGAATTAAAAGCACTTAATTCTAGTTTACTTGTTTATGCTCATTGAACCATTACCTTTAATTGACAGTATTTCTTACTAGGATAGGATTTGAAATAAAACAATTTTACATCCACCTACACCTATTCGTTTAACTTCATCTGCTATTTTATTTAAACGCTCTGCTAAAGTTATTTTCTAAATGTGAGCAAGTTTATTCCACACAACTCAACGGTAACTCCGGATCCACCTTCACCAACCGCTTTGAAAATGGCGCTCTACTTTTAATCAGATGATTTCTCCTACCAAGGATGCAAAGGAACGGGGCCTCTCCTTGAATTCTAACGGCGCTATTGAATCGGGTTTGCCGAAGGCTTTCACTTCTTGTGAATTAAATTTATGGAATGGTTTCTTCCAATAAATAATAGTTCTTTTTCTATCATCCGAATTATTCAGATTTTTTCCTGTAATTTACTGTCTTGAAATCGTTCAAGTTCCAGAATCCTCGGTAAGAATCGCTATAGTCCTTTTTACTTCTTGTCATCCCTATTTCCAGGTTTTAGACTTGCTGGAGAATAGCTTGGAGAATAAAGTGGGCATCACTTTGAGAATAATAAATCTTTAGGATTTAATGTATCTGTAGCTCCCTTCATCTTCGGGTAACAAGTACAAATAATCCGGTAATCCACAGCTGTCCAATCTCGGAGCTTCTCTAATTGCACACTTCTCGTTATTAAAACAACCATTGGATTTCTCCCTGCATGTGCTTTCGTCCGACTGCCTTCGTCGTTGCTCCCTTTCTGATTGGGTCTGTCCACCTTTACTGAATGAGACAGCCCATGTCTTCTGTCTCCTTATTTCCTACTTCTTTACTGAACCTTTACTGATCCTTACACTCACTTACTGGCTCTTACTGTTTGCCATTGTGTCAGTTCTTTCGTTTCCTTCTCTTCTTGAATGAGGCTCCACTTTAACCTTTTCTAACATAACCTCTCGTTACGTAGACGAACTAATTTAAATATTCAAATTTTCCGGTTGACACTTTCAAAGGGGAAAAAAAAATTTCTGTTCAAGCAAAAATTTTGCTTATAATATTTACTATAATTAATTAAATTATTATTTATAATTCAATTACACAACAGTCCTCATATTTAACCACTGCTGTAAAACATCCAAACGCCTTACGAGTTTCACTAAAGTAAGATTCAAATTGGAAACGGGAATTTTGCAGACGATATTTTGTAAAATGCTGTAAATACAACCGAAGTGATAGCATTGAACTACCAATACCAGTGTCCAACTTAAAAGTGATAACTATTTCCTTCACTACCACTGGAACCTCAATAGGCGGTAATCCCTTAGAAACAGAGTTCCGTATAATGTAACGACACCCCTTCACACAAGTAATGTGCATTTGTAGACCTTTCTTTAACGTTCTTTTTTCTATCTTTAGACTAAGATAGACTGATGCAATATATCCCTTACGCTGGCAGTTATAACATCTAAGGTCCTTCATGTTGCATTTATCAGCCAAGTCTTTCCACATCTGTAATACTTTTTTTTTAACTTTGTAGTCAATGTTCTGAGACCGATGGCCCTTTTCTTATCTTTGTAATCTTTCTTATCTCTGCAATGAGTATTTTAAGATCAATAATAGGTCGTCTTTTCTTTGCAGTTACTCTTTTCAACTTGATGCATTTGTTCCTTAACTATCTTAAACTGTTGAACATCTTTCTCTCCTGTCTCCTTGCCAACGGCTAATGCAACCCCTTCTTCAAACGTCAAAATAGGCTGAGATAAAAGCCGTGTCAAAATACGTTCGTTACTAATTCCTTCAACAAATTAATCTCGCAAACGCTCATCTAAGGTATTGTCAAATTTACAAGTTTTGGATAAACTTACGTAAATCAGCTACAAACTCCAAACTAGCTTCTCCAGACTTCTGACGTCTAGCAGAAAACCGCTTCCAATCGGGAATCGTGCTAGGCCTAGGACAAATGCCCAGTTTGAATTTTTAAGCTGTAAATAAATCATTATAAGTTTTATCCTTTGGTTTGGCAGGAGCACACAAATTCCTTAGCAAATCTTATCACTCCTTTTCCACTAGTGTAAGAAATGTTGATAGTAGCTTTGATTCACTAATATCATTCGCTTCGAAAAACAGTTCGATCCGTTCAACATAATTCATCCACTTCTTTTCTGTGGAAATTACTGATCCCGGACCAGCACTAAATCCTTTTTTTTAAAATCCTCGTCGCCACTATTTTGTATTTTCCTTAAATGGTTGTAAAGAAACAAAGAACAGAAAGGAAATCAACTTCATGTTTCGCTTTTTTTTTATTCTGTTCCTACATACAGAGGTGGCGCCACTTTATCCCAAATTAATAGCTAAAGCGCTTCAACACATACATTACAATCACAATTTATGGAATTAAATATCATAGGAAACATCCCATAATTTACACATTAAAAAGAATATCACATACCGTATTCGAAGAATTTCACATTTTACGAAGTAGTCATTCCACATGTACTACTCACTGTGCTTTCAACACCATTTTTTTATAATAATAATGAGCCACAACACAAGGAATCACATCTTCATTGTTATTACAACAACATTGATTTGGTCTCAAAATATTATATTAAATATTACTGGGAATTTAAAACTTATTTGACTTTAACCACAATATGTCCTGAAGAATTCTTTTGAGGCACCAGATGAAACCTTATTGAATTTTGAAAAACAATAAGTAGGTAAATTATCTTCAACTTATTTAACATATGTTGTAAATAATACTACATTCATAGAAATTCATAGACGTACAATAATATCTTCTTAATCACTATATTTCGTCCCTCTTTCGAGGGACTTCATCAGATGATAAACCAAGAATAAGAAACTTCTTCTTCCTCTACAATTCCGTTATGATTACAAAATAAGGACTAATCAAACATAATCAAATAATTAAAATATCCACTCATTATTAGTAACAATTGAACAAGCTGACAATTTAACAATTCAAATCAAGCTGTATACTTATCCAATAATAATTTCTCCATAATTTTTTTAATATATCCAAACGATAATTGAAAAAAATCTTTGTCTATATATCCAAACGATACTTCGCTAATTTTAAGATACTTATCACTGTTGATACATTTTTTTGAATTTATCGAACATGATTCTATCATACGTTTTTCTTTTTCATTAGAAATTTCAAATTCAATTTTAACTATTAATAATGTTATAAATGTTTGAAGAATTCATGAATACGGTGTGTTGTATCAAATTAAAAAAGGGGTCCAAACACACTAAAGTAACTAAAAACACATTGACTAAATTCATATTCGTCACATGTTCCGAGGTATCATTGACAAACCTCTTCTTCAGACTAGAAGTAACAAAGAATACAAATTAGACCTTTCTAAACTAATTACCAACATTCTTAATATTATTACAATAGCTAATAACTTAATTTTAATTTTTAATTTTATATTTGAATTGTTAAATTGTTAACTGGTTGAATTGTTATTAATAATGAGTGTATATTTAAATTGTATGTTGTTTAGTCCTAGTTTTTATTTCGTAATCCTAACGGAATTGTAGAGGAAGAAGAATTTTCTTTTGTCCATGGTTTATCACCTGATGAAGTCCCTCGCAAAGAGAAACGAAATATAGTGATTAAAGGAGATATTATATTACTTATGAATTTCTATGAATATAGTATTATTTACAATAATTAGTTATTTTATTATCGGTGACATTTCTAAATTTATCAGTAATCAATAAGCTGGCTTGAATAAAATTTTCTTCCTCGATTATATATATGTTTTAGTTAACATAAAACTCATGGATAATAAATAGATAGTTTCACAAGTAAATTCACAGTTCTATGGAAAATACGAAATTTGCATTCTAACAAACTCTTGCATTGTTAAAAAAGGATTGGAAAACTCATTTCTTAGGTCATTGTAAGCCTACATTTAGAGTCAAGCAGAATTTCCTTTACATACTTCTCGAATAAAGTATTAAAGTCGATTAATGTTATATTTTCAGACACTTAAGGGTGTTCAATGCTCCACTATGATGGGAATGTGCCTCGTGATCCACAAGATCTGCCATGATCATGAGCCGTCCACTTCTATTCTGGCAAGGGGAGAGGAAGTTAATGCAAACTTCAGTCTCGTGTCCCTGTCAGCTGGTTGAGGCTGATTTTTATATGGATAAACAAGATAGGAGCAGCAAAATCATCAGCGATCGTAGAATACCAAACTTCTATGCAGAGCGAATGTTAAAATCTTGAAACTTTACAACTTCAAAACCCTATAGAAAAAATAGAAGCTCTCCTTTAATTTGGGACATCCCCGTATAATAAAAAATAGACCAATCGTTGAAAGATCTATTTCAAAAAGAGAAAAGAAAAATTTACTTTTAGGTTTCAAACAAAGAAAATATTGAATCAATAAGGATATCTTTACAAATAATAACAACCAAAGAATATATATAAGGCAACTAGACCACATTCAAACACGCTAAGGTTCGAAAGGTTTTTTTTAAGTTATCAGAAGGAATTCTCAAGGTAACAAACCGTAAATGATAAGTATCATATCATTACTATTATTAACAGAATCTAATCGGAAAAATTACGTTCTAAGAAAAGCGTGAAAAATATAATTTTCTTAAGGTGGTTCAGGTGTCGGAATTAGGAATACATATGCCAAAATCCGACACTCTCAAGGGCATAATTGATTTTTATTTATTAAAGGACGATGTCCAATACTTTTCATTTGCCGCCAGAAGTAATATGATATCGCAAGGTATTTTGATAGATTCCAAATTACTTTCCAGCAGTTTTCAGTGATGTACAAGATTTGACAGATGCCATGTTTATGCTCGTGTAGCCATATCTAGTCAAAGAAAATAAAGATTAGCTGTAAATAATGCAATTTTCATTTAGTCAATAAAAATTATGGATTAAATGATTTTCACCTTAACAATAATGTATTCCTAATTTAAACACTGTGTAGGCGGCAACTCTACTTAAATTCCATCGTTAAGGTTATCCTCGATACTAGATTTTTTATGGTTTCGTCAATATTATAAAAGCCATGTTTGAATATGGAACTTACCCAAGTATTTGGAAAACTGCGAAAATAACTCCAGTATATAAAAAAGGAAAAATTGATGATATAAAAAATTATAGGCCAATTTCTGTTCTTTCCAATATGTCAAAAATTATAGAAACATGCTTAACTAATACAATATATAACTTTCTGTATAAATATAAATTACTAAAAAAAGAACAATTTGCATATCAAAAAAATTTAAGTACTGATAAACTCTTTCAAGATTTCCAAAAAATCATAAATTGTGCATTAAATAACGGTTATTATATATATATTATTTTTATAGATTTTGAGAAAGCATTTGATAGTATTAATCATAAGATATTGATAGAAAAATTATTTCATATTGGAATAAGAGGCAATATGATAGAAATATTAAAAAACTATTTAAAAAATAGAAAAATAAGAATTAATTTAAATTCAAAATTAGGTAAAACATATAAATTAAAAACAGGAATTCCTCAAGGTTCAAACTTAGGGCCACTTTTATTTATTTTATACTTAAATACATTATATAGTACAATATCAACATCAAAAATTTTTGCTTATGCTGATGACATCATATTGATAAATATAAATGAAAATTATGAAACTGCAGAATACAATATACAAAAAGACTTTAATAAATTAATTATTTGGACACACAATAATAAAATGAAAATAAATAGTGAAAAAACAAAACTAATGATATTGAAAACAAAAAATAAATTTTTACTTACAAATCCAGTAATAAAATATCATGATTATAATTGTTTATTCGATGATGACATAAACTTCCAAAGTTGTAATTGTGAAAATATTGAAATTATTAAAACAATTAGATATCTAGGTTTATGTATTAATGATCAATTCTCTTGGAAAACACATTATTTATATATATTAAATAAACTTAATTCATTAATATATATGTTTCAACATATAAAGGGTATCTTTTCTATAAGATACGAGATGTTAATATATAAATCATTTATAGATTCATTAATAAATTATGGATTATGTTGTTGGGTACATTTAGGTAATACAGACACTAATAACATAAATAGAATATTAAATAAAATAATGAATTACATAATACAAGATTATTGTATATTAACAAAGAATGAAAAAATACAGATAAGAATAAAATATAAAATTTTAATGCCAAAAGAAAAAATATTATATTCTTTAATAATAAATAACTTTTATAAAATTAGAAATCAAATTAGAAATTATAACTTAGAAAATATTACTAGAAATACATTAATAAAGATTTTATATTATGAAAATCCTAAGAACAACTTTGGATTAAGAAATAAAAATAGAATTCTATTAAAGATTTTTATGCAAATTACAAATGAATTAAAACAAAATAAATTTAATAAAATAAGTATATTAAAAAAGCAAATACTGAAAAAAATAATATTTGGCGAAATTATCTCGAATATTTAGGTATTTTTGATTACATATACTATATTTATATTTTGTGTGTTTTTGGTCTTGTGTATTGATATTTTGTTTATATATTTTTTAGTTGAATAATTTTGGCATGAGAGATTGTTATTTAAAGTTTTATTTTCACAATTAGATTTAGAAATTTTTAATGTTATACAGTATAAACATTATGTTATACAGTAATGTTATACAGTATAAACTTTGAAAGAAAGAAATTGTAATTAGAATAATAAGTAAAAAACAATTTGGGAACCTTAAATTTGATTGTAATGAATGATATTTATAATAATTTTCTTTTTGTATTTGATTTTCTTTTTATATTTCTGTGATATATTGATTTTTATATAATTATATAATTGAATCTAATTTAAGTATAATTCGTATAATTGCGTAATTATATAATTTTTATATGATTTTATATGATTAATACTTTTTAAATTACAAATATAAATTATTTATACTTTCAGCACCTGCATCACAGGATTTCATTTTGAAAACCTAGCAGGACTGTAATTTTAAATTTAGAAATAAATAAATAAAAAAAAAAAAAAAATAAAATAAAAAAAAAAAAAAAATAAAAAAAATAAAATAAAATGTAAATAGGATAAAATGCAGGATCTATTTTTTATTTATAAATAAAAATAAACGTAAATTAAAATAATTCATCATATGTATTTCCGTATAATAGTGAAAAATGGACCACACATATAAAAGGAATCCAACAAAAAATTAATACATGACATGTTTCGGGATGATCTCCCATCTTCAGATTATAAATACAAAAAATATATACAAACTCGGAACCTACAGCGCCCCGAAACAAATTTAAATAGCATAAGATCATAAAATTTCATAGTAAGAAGTTTAACAATGTTAATGTTTCAACTTTAAACAAATCAATAGGCTACCATAATAAGCATCAATTCAGTAATATTAACAAATAATGGTAACATTTCAATTCATTTAATATCATATTCAAGAGCATTACGAAAAGAGACATTAGTGTTATACCAAGATATGGATTTAATAAAATTTCCTGAGGTAATTATCTTTCTATATAGCGTAATTAATTGGTTTGTTTGTTAAAATATTGTGTCCAATTGCTTTTTGATGGATATATATATATATATAAATTCGGTTATGGCGTCAGGTGCCGCCTTCCGAAAGAATCTGCAAGAAGTCCATTCCAGGTATTCCGGTCAAGGGTCCATTCCTCTTCCAGACTTCTAATCCTCATTGC
>JAFIDM010010028.1:66301722-66313830 GCA_023159025.1 Thereuonema tuberculata | reverse complement strand
CCACCTATTGAACAAGTCTGCGATATGGTCACTCGGAAACTAGCCTGTCACTGTCATCCAGCAGCCAATAGCGATTAACTGAATTCGGATAAAAGCAGGCTGGCAGGCGATTCCCCAGGAGCACATTCAAGGGCTGTTTGATTTGATGACACAATATACAGCAGTTCTTATTGCAGCTAGTGGAAGCTTTACATCATATTGAGTTTTTGCAAGTTCTGTTGTTGCATTGCTTTGAAACTTTAATCGTTTGTTTGTATCACTTTTAGCCATTGGTGTACTAAATTTCCTGCAATTTTGATGGTTCCTTCATGTTGTTGCAATTTTCACTAACACTAGTGTCCTAATATACTATATTTGCCTGTATATTCAGATTTCAAAATTTTCATCTAATAAGGCATTCTATTTAAAAACTTATAGATTTAATTTGAAAAATTAATTTGATTAACTTGGACGAACTCGTTTTAATAGTCTACTAATTCAAAAGCTAAAAAAAGAAGTTAGTATTGAATTCGAATTATATTTGTTTCAAATGCTTTGACTAATTTTGCATCCTCAGCTAGAAGCTGTAAACAGCAAATTCTAAAATCTCACATGTTTTTTGTTGTATTTTGTAAAATATTTCCTGCCTCTGGAATACATACTCAATAGAAAATTTTGAATGATTTCTAGGACTGATAAAATGCAGCAACCAAGAAATAACCCCACACTTCCTCCAATGTCACCAGTTAATTGCACAAAGGAATAAGTAGGGCGTTCTTCAATAGTTTCCACCATATTATCTTCAAAGAAGAGTCTAATGAAATAGCTGCTACCACTTCCATGGTAGATTGGTACACTGCTTGGATGCTTATTTACATAAAACATCAGTCTTTCACATGGCACACCACATCCACAGTCCTCAGCAGATATATCCTCATAAATATTATGAATGAGCGAATAGTCGTCCATTTGGTCCTCTAAAGAACATCCCGTGAATTGAATAAGTTTGGAATGTATTATGCTGAAACGAAAACAACAAAACCTAAGTATTAAGAGTTTAAATCAGCTACGATTATATTTAATTTACAAGAACTTTTATCTTGTAGCATCTAGTTAGAAACACCTAGCAATCTTCAACCACTAAAAAATTCAGTTAACATCTAATAAGTTTAAACACATTAAAAGTTCAGACCCAGTGTTTACGTGTCATATCTCAAAATAGTTGCTTCATGGTAAACTAGTTGTTTCATGGTAAATTGCCGATAATCAGTTGAGAGTAGTCATAAGCAAACAACCAGGTCTTAATATGGAGGTTAATGGAATTTGAAGTAGAAAAACTTGGATCTCTGAAATCAAAAGTAAAAACAAGAAATACACAATAATAATAAAATAAAGAATATAAATAAAGAATAACAAGGGCAAAAATATTATTAAAGAATTATTATAATACCTACTTCTTAGTTCACTCCTCTTCATATTATTTATCAGAATCCATCACATAAACTTCTTATTTGCTTTCCTCCAATTTTTTATATTCAACGAATTAGTTTATTAATTATGCTTCATTATTTTATGTTAATTTTTTTGGTGAGTTAAATGGTTTTTACGATATGATTTAGTATTATTAAAATATAAAGATATAATTCCATTGTTGAGATGCGAGTTTATTTATCTTAAAATCGATAATAAGTTATATCATGTTTTTCTTTTTCAAACTATTATAAATAAAGACTAATGGCTTGAAAAAGGAATTAGGATATTTGCGATATGTATTAGTTATTAGGGAGGATATAATAATAAAGAATACTAAAGATTTAGTCAAGAAATTTGAACATATGTTTGATAAAGATCAAAAATTCTACGTGTTCTCTTTGGATGTGGACAATGTGTACACCAATATACCAGTAGATGAAATATTAATTATTATGGAACAACTCGCTTTTCAACATAAAGACCAGTTATTGAAATATAACATGGACAATATGGATATTATGAACATAATTGAAGTGATTACAAAAAACACATAATTCAAACATAATGACAAACTTTTCTAATAGATAAAAGGTTTCCGAATGGGTTCTCCTCAATCAGGATATATATATATATATTTGAAGACAGAATATTGAAGGAGAACAAATTTAATGTGATTACTTATGGTAATTTAAATGGGATTACTTCTTACTGTATAGTACGGTACTGTTAGAGAATTTCATAAACTTTTTGAAGATATAAACAAAAGAAACAAAGAATTAAAATTTTAAATGGAGAGGTGAATTGACAATAAATTAGCTTTTTCGGACGTCAACATAACCAAGAAATGAAACCAATTAATATGAAATCATTAACGAAAAAGTCGAAAAAGTGATCACATGCTAAATTTCAAATAAGGATATTCATTAAATATCAAAAGAAATTGTAGAGATAATAATGATGCAGAGCTGGGGTTTTTTTTTTATTATGAGGATTAAAAACTATTTACAACTGAACTTCTCAATATTGGCATTTACGAAATGCAATGATATGATAGTTCAAACGTTCTTCAGAAACGTAACTTAAACTCAGTTCTAATAATGAAATAATATCAGCAATGAAAGTCAGTTCTATATTTATTAATCACTGAATCACTAAATTCACAGTTTATCAGTTCCTTCGTAATTCGCAGTAACAATCTGCACTGGTAGGAAAAAATATTTCCTATTGTAAATATTTTCCCTTTAGTCTTTGTTGCACTTATATTCTGAAGCACAAAATAATAATATTATGTTAAAGTATCACACTTAAGCTTATTTTACTCTAAGCATTAATCTTCACTTGAATAATTAATAAAGTTACTTTCTAAATGGATTCACTTTTTGAATCTAAATATATTTATTCACAAATAATCTTTTAATTTATAATATGAATGTGATAGTTAATATTAGAAATAAAAGCAATAACATCTTTTCTCCTTCCTAAATACAGCTATATTTCGCAGATGACTCTTTATCTGCTTCATCAGGCTTATACAGAGAATGTTCTTCATCAAAAACAAAGTAGTTATGAATTGAATATTAAAAATATCAAATCATATATGGTAATTATAATCATATATTGTAATTATAATTAGAAACAATATAGAATCATTCAGGTTAAATATGATCTAGGACCATTTATATAGTTAAAATAAAAACATTATTGAATTCGTGCAATGTCTTTACAATTATTTTTGAAATTTTAGAAACAATATAGAATCATTTACGTTAAATATGATCATTTACATAGTTAAATATGATCTAGGATCATTTACATAGTTAAATAATAAAAATAAAATAAAAGCATTATTGAATTCGTGCAATGCCATTACAATTATTTTTGAATTTTTAGAAACAATATAGAATAATTCACGTTAAGCATGATCATTTACATAGTTAAATACAAATATTATTGAAATCTTGCAATGTTTTTACAATTTTTTTTGAATTTTTCAAGTATTACTTGGCTTATATCTACACCCTCTGCTTTTTGAAACATTTAAAGCTTTTTATTACACAAGCCTCTAGCATAAATGTTATGTCCGTATTATGTACATTTCTGTATACAATTTGTACGATTGGGTCCGATGTCCCAATGATATAAAATGGTGGGCCCAATCTGAGCTTTCGGGATGGTTGTTTCTAATTGCGCTTACGTGTTCTTTTACAAGCTCCCTTAGTTTTCTGCCTGTTTTCCAAAATAGATTCCATTGCACGATCTACATTGTAATTTATATATAACTTCTGAAGCTTCCATAAAATCATTGTCTTCCTTTCTTTTATATACTAATGACCCCAAATTTTTATTAGCTGTTCTTTTTTTTTTTTTTTTTTTTTTTTTTATTACATTTCAGTCCGACTAGGTTATTAGCCTGTGTTGTAGGTGCTGAGAGTTATAATGGTATTATTTACAAAAATGGTCCTATAGTTAACATAATATTCAGTTAAGTTTACTAACAAAAACAATAATAATATTTCAAAAAAATTTGAGATAAAGATAGAAGCTGATATCTTATTAGTACACAATACATAAATACATAAAATACATAATAATTATAGTTTTTTTTTTTTTTTTTGTCTTTTCAAATTAGTCGACCCATATGATTTTTCCAAATATTATATCTCTATATATTATTTTTTTTAAGATAGATATTTTTTTAATTTTTTTCATTTCTGTTGAAAATTGATCAAATATTTTATTAATTAGTCTGTTTTTAATTCTTAGCCCGAAGTTATTTTTTGGATTATCAAAGACTTGGTTTGTATATAGTCTATTTCTTCTTGTTGCATGGGTATTATCTTCTTGCATGTTATAACATATTCATAATAATTCTGTATAATTAAATTATATATAACTCTTTGTTGAGGAAATAGTATTTTATTATTTACTAAAATTTGATTTTGTTGTTCAATTTGCAGTTTGTTGAAATTAGAAAAAATTAAATTTATTATTTTTTTTAAGATTCTGTTAATATTTTTCATTTCATTTTTATTTATAAAGATCCAATTATCAATACCGTAATTTATTATTGAGTCAATATATGATTTGTATAATATAATTTTTGTTTTTACTGGAAAGATGTCTTTGATATGATAAAATACATATGATAAGTAATTTAGTCTTTTTAATATATGAATATAATGAGTATGCCATGTATATTTGTTATTTATATATAGACCTAGATATTTATAATTATTTATTATTTCTATATTTTCGCAGTTACAGTTTTTCATATCTTCTGGTTTTTTTATGTATGCAGTTGAAATCATGATATTTTATTTCTGGTATAATGTTTATTTTTTTATTTTTTGAATTAATTATCATATATTTAGTTTCGTTTTTGTTAATGGCTAATTTATAGTCATGTGTCCATTTAATTATGCTGATAAAATCATTTTGTATTTGTTCTTGTGCTATTAAAAATTTTTTGTTTGTGTTTATTAATAGTAAGTCATCTGCATAAGCAAAAATATTTGAATTTTTTGAATTTTTGAAGATTGTATTAATATATATTAGAAATAGTATTGGGTCTAAGTTAGATCCTTGTGGTACGCCTTTTTTAAAATTATATATTTTACTTGTTTTATTTTGTATTTTAATTTTGAGTTTTCTTTTTTTAAATAGTTCTTTAGTATTTTAAGCATTGGGCCTCTTATACCAATATTATTTAGTTCTTGTAGCAATATGTTGTGATCGAGACTATCAAATGCTTTTTTCATGTCTATATAATTATATAATTAGAATGAAATTACTTTTGTTTAAAGTTTTTATTTATAATTTCATTTAGGTTTTGTAATAATAATGTTGTACTCTTATTTTTTTGATATGCATATTGATTTTTATTTATTAACTGATATTTTTCAAAAAAATTATATATTGTGTTAAAAATGTAGGTTTCTGTAACTTTTGATAAATTTGAGAATATTGATATTGGTCTACAATTTATTATATCCAAATAATTTCCATTTTTAAAGATGGGAATTAATTTAGATATTTTCCATTTATCTGGATATGTACCTTTTATAATAATATTATTTATTAATAAAGTCATAAATTCTGCTATATTGTGATGGAATTTTTTGATATCCTCTACCATGATATTATTTAAGCCAACAGAGTTCTTATTTTTCATATTTTCGATTATTTCAGTTATTTCATTTATTGTAGTAGGAAATACAACTAATGAATTAGGAGACTGGGTAGTATTTGTTTTTAGGAGGTTATTATTACAATTACAAATTTCAACATTACCAATGTTTCTGAAGTAGTTTCCCATTTCAGTAAGAGTGGTTTGTAATCCTTTTCTTTGTATTAGTTTCTCCAGATTGTTATTTACGGTTGTGTCCTTTTTGTTTATTACAGAATTTATTATATTCCAATAGTTTTTTCCGTTTTTAATTATTTCATTTAGTTTATTGTAATAGTAGTTTTTTTTTTTATTTTTCTTATATAACTGTTTAACCAATTTCTTTTCATTTTGTATTCTTCAAAATATTTTTTATTTGTTTTATTGTTTGTTTTATTGTTTTAAAATAATTACATCAATATACTCTATAGCTTGTTCTATATTAGCTTTAAGGTAATCTAATGATTGATATCTCATTAATTTTACAAATTTTGGTTATTCTTTTTGAAATTTTGACATTATAGGGAATTCTTAGTATATTTTTAATTTCTTTGGTTTCTTTTATATTATCTTCTGTCTTCTTTTGAAAAAAATATCTACATAATTTATTTACCAATTTCCTAGGATATTCATTAAAATATAGATTCTTTTTGAGTTCATTGATCTTATCTGTCCATTTTTCCTCATCCAGAGTATTTTGTGTGATTCTCTTCAATCCATTCCTGATAACTGCTTTTTTTGTGGGCTAATTATGTATTGAATTATAATTTAGCATTACATTACTCTGGTAAGGTTTATGGTAGTGTTCGTAATCAATAAAATTATTTCTGTTATATAAACTTAAGTCGAGAAACACAATATGACCTTGGTTTTCTTCTTCCATCTTAAATTTGATATTATTATCTATGTTGTTTAAAGTATTGAAGAAAATTCTAAATTGTCTGGATGTAACTTTCCACATTATAAATATGTCGTCAGCATATCTTATATATTCAAAATCATTTTTATTCCATGTGATTATGGTATTTACTTCAAAATTGTTAAAGAATACATTGTCTAGGGTTCCCGAGACTGGGCTACCCATTGGGAAGCCAATATTTTGTTTGTATCATTTATTGTCAAATTTAAAGAAACAATTGAAACATATTAGTTCAAGTTTTTCTATCACTTGTTCACTTTTTATTTTTCGACAGAATTTCAGGATTTTGGTCACATATTTCTCTTATCATCTTTAGTGTTTTTCCAACAGGTATTGAGTAATACATATTTACCACATTTAATGAAAATAACCTAAATTTTTTATTGATATTATTTGTGTTAAAATCTTTCAATTTACCTATTACTTGATTAGTATTTTGTACTACTATATTGTTGTTCAGTGCAGGTAACTTATTCAGAAATTTTAGAAACTTTTAAAACATAGCTCAATTCTGAAATGGTGAGCCGAACGAGTTGATAATAGGTTTCATAGGAATGTTATCTTTGTGTAATTTAGGCCTGGTCTCAAAGGTTGGTTTTTAGCCATATTGTTGGTAATCTCGTCATATTCTTTGTATGTTATGACATTATCTTTTTTCATTTGTAGTATTTTTTCTTTTACTTCTTCATAGAGTTTCTTGTTAGCATTCGTCCTAACTACTTGAAATTCTTTATCCTTTAGCATATCATTAACTTTATTAAGATAATCTTGTTCATCCATTAATACTAATTGATTGCCTTTGTCTGCTTTTAAGAATCTAATGCTTTTATCATTCTGCAATCTTTCAAAATTTCTTTTTGTTTATTATTTATATTCCTTTGTGACAATTCATTATCAATATTACACATAATTTCTGTTGTATGCGATTTGTTATTAATTCTTTTACCACTTTCTCAATATCTAAAAACATGTTTAGAAAATTCTTTTTCTGATAATTGGAAATTAATCCCTCTGCTCAAAATGTTCAATACTCTTAAATAAAATAGATAATAATATCAAATTTAAGATGGAAGAAGAAAACCAAGGTCATATTGTGTTTCTCGACTTACGTTTAAGCAGTTATCATGAATGGATTGAAGAGAATAACACAAAATACTCTAGATGAGGAAAAATGGACAGATAAGATCAATGAACTCAAAAAGAATCTATATTTTAATGAATATCCTAGGAAATTGATAAATAAATTATGTAGATATTTTTTTCAAAAGAAGACAGAAGATACTATAAAAGAAACCGAAGAAATTAAAAATATAATAAAAATTCCCTATAATGTCAAAATTTCAAAAAGAATAACCAAAATTTGTAAAATTAATGAGATATCAATCATTAGAACAGCTAATAAAAATTTGGGGTCATTAGTATATAAAAAAAAGAAGACAATGATTTTATGGAAGCTGCATATATAATTACATTTATATATAAATTACAATGTAGATCGTGCAATGGAATCTATTTTGGAAACACAGGCAGAAAACTAAGGGAGCTTGTAAAAGAACACGTAAGCGAAATTAGAAACAACCATCCCGAAAGCTCAGATTGGGCCCACCATTTTATATCATTGGGACATCGGACCCAATCGTACAAATTGTATACAGAAATGTACATAATATGGACATAACATTTATGCTAGAGGCTTGTGTAATAAAAAGCTTTAAATTAGCAAAAAATTAACAAAAATACTCCAAGTAATACATTAAAAACTTACATAACTCTTTATTGAGAAAACAAAAGTGTTATGTAAGTTTTTAATGTATTACTTGGAGTATTTTTGTTAATTTTTTGCTAATTTGAGAATTGAATCTCGGGTGAAGAGGGTTAACGATCAAGAATATGGATTCTCTTCAAGAATATGGATTCTCTTCAAAGATAATTTTTCAAAGAACTGGAGTGTTATTGAAGATGGAGTTTCTAAGATAAATTTATTTGAAGACGAATGATTTTGTTTGAGGATGGAATTTCGTAGCCAATATTTATTTTTCGATTTGGACATTGGTTTTAAATGAAAAAGACAATTTATTATTTTATTTCAAGAAAAAGGACAATTTATTTATTTATTTTTGAATGAGCATGGCACGTTTTATTGTAATAATGTAGGGTGCATGTCACGTTTTTTCGTTCTGTTACGAATTTTTCCATATTTATGATTGTTAATAGTTAATTTATTTTTTATTATTTGGGGAAGAAGACGATGTTTTCTTTTCCCTAAGGTGTAAGGCTCGTAAAAGAAAGGTCGCTGAGACTTTCGAAATATAGCCAAGATGGAGTTCTTTTGTTTTCTCAATAAAGAGTTATGTAAGTTTTTAAAAGCTTTAAATGTTTCAACAAGCAGAGGGGTGTAGATATTAGCCAAGTAATACTTGAAAAATTCAAAAAAAATTGTAAAAACATTGCAAGATTTCAATAATATTTGTATTTAACTATGTAAATGATCATGCTTAACGTGAATTATTCTATATTGTTTCTAAAAATTCAAAAATAATTGTAAAGACATTGCACGAATTCAATAATGCTTTTATTTTATTTTTATTATTTAACTATGTAAATGATCCTAGATCATATTTAACTATGTAAATGATCATACTTAATTTGAATGATTCTATATTGTTTCTAAAATTTCAAAAATAATTGTAAAGACATTGCACGAATTCAATAATGTTTTTATTTTAACTATATAAATGGTCCTAGATCATATTTAACCTGAATGATTCTATATTGTTTCTAATTATAATTACAATATATGATTATAATTACCATATATGATTTGATATTTTTAATATTCAATTCATAACTACTTTGTTTTTGATGAAGAACATTCTCTGTATAAGCCTGATGAAGCAGATAAAGAGTCATCTGCGAAATATAGCTGTATTTAGAAAAGAGAAAAGATGTTATTTCTTTTATTTCTAATCTTTTAATTTCTTTACTTCAGAAATTTTAATTATTGTAGTAAACGCACTATATTAATTTCTTCACTTTAGAAATTAAGTATTTTTCTGTTATATTAACTCTTCTCACGAGATTCACTATCTTGACAAACTTTATTTTGGAACGAAATATTCCTTTTCACTTGTCTTCAAATTCCACTAAGTGTAATATATAGATAATAAGTTTACTCACAGTTCGTAGTGGACTTTCTCTCGTTGACTTTCCATTCGTCAATGAAGTTTTCGCTATGGTTCAACGCTAACACGAACGTTCCTTTCTCGTAATGGATTCACCTTCGTACTTCTATAAAACGCTTCTGAAGTGGCTTTAATTATTTGTCTTTTTAGGTGAAACTATGGCTTTTCGCAATTCACTTCTTTCTTCCTTCAACTTGAAAACTTCTGTCTTCACTTTCATTATTTCTTCTTCTTGAAGTTTCATTCTTTCAGCCATATGCCGTCACACCCCTTTCTGGTCTTGTCCGTTGAACCATTCTTCATTTCTCCCGTTGGTCACGCATTTCCGCTACGTCTTGCTCTCGTCTCATCCCGTCATCCAGTGACTTACTCAGTCTTACTGTCTTACTCTGTGTGTGTCCAAACGAGGCGCTAGCACGCTCTTAAATACAATTCGTCATCTGATCTAATTTAAATATTATTTTAATTGTTTCATTTTTGAAATTTACAATTTAAATTATGTTTAAAGCCTTTTAAAATAATTATTATAATTTTAAATTTTAAATTATCCACAGAAATATTGTGGATAGTTATAATAGAAGAATAGATAGATTGTCAAGCACAGCAGAAGAATTCCAGAAAGGACTAGAAAGGATGAAGGAGATTGTAAAGAAAAACGATTATAGTGAGAGATTTTTGTGGGAATTTAATACTTATAACGCTTCCACACGGAGCGGTTTTCAGAGTACGTATATGTAGAGACGGATTAACTTCAGATAAATTTGGCTAAACTTCAATAGTTAAGAAATAAGTAAAGCGAACATTTAACACACAAAATGCAAGGAAATAAAAAATATTTAATTCTGTAACTTGAAGTAAATTTTAAACATCCATTGAATATTATCCTAATGATAATATGAGTAAACAAAAACTATAGTCAGCCTTTTGACTAAAGTGTTCGATTAAAGTTCTGGTTCTTAATTAGTTCAAAATAACTTATGTACTTTTAAGCTGAAATTTATGCTTTACATAAATTAGATCAGTTTAACTAAACTGCTACAGCTTGCATCAACAATTAACTTTACTACTATTTAGATTCTACAGTCCTTTAATCCTGGATCCTTGCTTCTTTGGAATGGCGTTCACCCATTAAAACGTTCGTACTTACGATCTTTAATTTCTCTGGAATCGTGGAACTCGACGTACCATTGAAGAATACGCTGTAGGTAGCACCGGTCACTTAATTTGCTCATATCTAAATACTAGTAGTGATAAACATGGCGACCTGTGTTCTACGTTGATGTTGTGACCCTAACTAAGTCTTCCGTTACCCTGGCAACGGTCGTTGCCTCTAATTTCTGAAAATTCCTTTTTCACAAAACTGAGATGATGAATTCATTTCATCACAGGAATCTATTTGTTGATTTGCACTTTACTGATAGGCACTGAATAAGCATTTGTACTTTATGCTTACACACACTGGAAACATAACACTAATATGAAAAGATTTCGCCTTCTCAATTCGTTGGCACAACTTCTGAACACACACTGTTCTTGTGTAGAACTTGATACACACTGTGTTGCTAAGCAACCACGTAGTTCCTTCTTTTTTTAACAAAGCATTTCATCCGCTCTGTTAACAATAGTATATCAACGCAGCATAAATGATTCTTGGTTGTTGCACGTTGACAACTGCACATTGTTGTTAGGATACCGGCCATAACACTATTTCTCGATAACACTATTTTTTTGATATTATCTGTGCGGAATGGATATTGTGTGAAATCAGGTGAGTGACTTCATTTAGGCTAGATGTATTAACCATAATTTCACACCACAATTTTTAAATGAAATAATACAGAAATATAATAACAGAACTGAAAAGAAACGACAATGAACAATTAGACCACATAAAAGGTGGCACTGCGAGATGACATGTAGGCGATTGTTCTATTCTGAACAGGAATGATTATGGATGTGAGATTAATCAGTATTGCTGTGAAAATGATGTTAATTACCGAAAAGTACGTATTTTTTGCGGAGCACTATTTTCGATTATACGGAACAGGCCGTGGTAATGGACCTAACTGCTACACATTGCTACGGAATTTCGGGAGCGTTTTAAGCGTCCAGCACTCACGAATAAGGTTATGCTATTCGTCGTCGATAAATTCCGTAGAACCGGAAGTGTGCTCACACAGCGAAAAAGTTGCACCGGCCGTCACGTAACAGTAACAGCGAATGAAAATCACGGCCGACTTTTTGACCAAGTGTTGCAGTCGCCACAACGAAGTCTCCGACGAGCGGCTGTTCAACGGCTACATATCGTAGCGATAGAATCACTTCGGGCTACTTTACGACATATTCAGAAATCACATGATATCCTGTGGAGCAAAGCATTCCATATTCCT
>JAFIDM010010028.1:66284241-66296722 GCA_023159025.1 Thereuonema tuberculata | reverse complement strand
TGTAATCCTCACACAAAGGGTTATTGGCCGTAATAATTAAACACACAATTGGTTATGGGCCCAGCACGCTTCCACTGCGCACTGGTATAGCTATTCCGACAAGGTATAGGAAGGATTGCGATTAAGTGTAAATTTGCGAAAAGTAAAAGCTGCAAATATGGCTTCCAATATGCTGTTGTTTTCAGGAAACAACTATGCGAGGTGGAAGATGCATATTAAAACGATCCTGCAAAAAAATGGTCTTTGGGACGCTGCTATCACACCTGTGGAAGAACCCAAAAAAATTAGAAGATCAATCCCTTAAATATAAGCTACTAAATAAATCTCAGAAGGCCGTGGGCCTCATCAAAGAATCCATCGAAGAGAAATTTAGGTTGCTATTACAAGAGTTTGACGATCCGAGCCGAATTCTTCAAGAGGTAGAGACTAAATTCAACGTGGTTGACCATCTCAAAGTCACCGACTTAAAGCGTGATTTATTTAACATGAGCAAGTTAAGAACTGACGAAAATCTACCGGACAATTTGATCAAGATCAAGTTATTGGCGAAGGAAATCGTCGAAAAAGGAGGAGAGGTTCCTGACCACGAAATTAGTTGGTTAATATTATCAGGTCTACCCCCAGACTACGACTCCTGTGCGCAAGGAATTATGACTTCGCAGAAAGCAAGCAATTATAAGTCAGAGTCTGTAATCGAGCAAGTGTTAGCAGAGTACAACAGAAGACATAGCAATATTCGAATGGAGAAGGAAAGGCCCTCCGTTAGCGAAAGCTATAAATCTGTAGCCAGTCCCCCAAGTAAGAAGTCAAGTAAGACACCCCGTGAAGGCAGAAAGTGTTTTAATTGCGGGAAGAAAGGCCATATTGCCAGGAATTGCCGTGAAAGGCGGAAGAAAGCAAGTGAAAGTCCAAACGAAGCACGAGGCGAGAACCACAAGCCCAAAAAATTCACGAACGTGACCGTAATGTACGGGGATCAAGAGAGACCCGACAATCGTGCGCATTGGTTGATTGATAGCGCTTCAAGCAATCATATATGCAATAATAGAGATGCGTTCTCTAGTTATGAGGAGCTAAATAGCCCGACGCTAATTTACGGAGCATCGGATGATCCCATTCCTGCACACGGAATTGGAACCGTCGACTTAAAGATTGAAGTTTCCCATCAGCGGTTTCATACTGTAAGGTTGACTAATACACATTATGTGCCGACCATGGCGGTGAATCTAGTTTCGGCCGGAATACTGGACAAGCGTGGGTGTACTCAATACATCAAGAACAACCAGTATATTGTAAATAATTCTAACGGCCAGAGAATAATGTTAGGCCATAGAACGAACAACCTATACAAGTTGAATTGTCGATCAATTCATGGAAGCTCAAGATGCTACTTCAATGAACAGACTCATAATAAGTTCCTATTATGGCATTCGAGGTTGGCTCATCTCTCAGCGAGAAAAATGAAATTGGTTCAAGATAAGAATCTCTTAAAGGGACTAGAAGGTGTAAAGATACCCAAAAATTTGAGTGATCACATCTGTGAGGTCTGTAAGCTAGGAAAGATGACTAACGTAGATCATCGAAGGATCAAAAACATCAGATCATCTCAACCACTCGAATTTGTGTATACGGACCTATGTGGACCCATAAAAGATCAAAGTGGCAAGAAGCATTACATCTTGACGTTTATTGATGATTACACTCGCAGGAGCTTTGTACATATCATCGACAGTAAAGAAAAGGTTTGCGACATTGTCAGGTTATTCGTTGCGTACGCCGAGAGATCCAGCGGTTTCAAGTTGAAGCATTTACTCTCCGATCAAGGGACGGAGTATACAAACAGAAGACTGGTCGAATTTCTGGAAGGCAAAGGAATTAAATACCAACGATCCTCCCCATATTGTCCCCAGCAAAATGGAATCGCAGAACGATTCAACAGATCGCTTCTGGATACAGCTCGGACTATACTCTTAGATGCTGAACTCCCCATGAAATTCTGGACATACGCAATACAATGCGCCAACTACGTACTCAATCGAACACCGCATCACAGTATTAATTATGCTGTTCCCCTGACAAGATGGTATAAAGATCAGAAGGCCCCGAGCGTGAAACATCTGAGAAAATTCGGAAGTATTGCCTACTTAAAACTACCAAAGGTCCGAGTCCAGAACAAATTCGAATCAAGAATACACAAAGGTATTTTTCTTGGTTACTCGAATACCACCAGAGGCTACATCGTGTTCGATGCCGAAGACGAAAAGATCGTCGAGACACGAAACGTCTGTATAAATGAGAATAGACGCGGCAGCGAACTCCTCAAGATGACCGAGACAGAAGAAGATGATTCTTTCGACCTCTTAAAAGTCCCTACTGAGCATGATGAGACGGAATCAAGTTCTTCAGAAGAAGATGCAAATTACGAACCTGAATCCAAGATCGACTCATCCTTATCTACAATAGAAGATGATTCATCAAGGGAAAGCGAAGATAAAGAAATCGTTTCGCCTACCGAAAATGAAGAGGATGAAGGAACTTTTATGAATTTAAGAAGCAGGCAGATTAAAAGAAAGCTCCGAGCATATGTAAGCAGATTGGAATCTACCCCATCAAACTATTCAGAAGCAATGTGTTGCAGGGATAGTATCGAATGGAAAGAATCTGTCAACGAAGAAATAGAGAATTTAGGGCAACATAAAGCTTGGTTGGAAACAGCTTCATTTGATTATGCTAATCCTCTTATGACACAAAGTGGAACTGAACAGGATGTCAATGATGCAAGAGACATCGTTCAAGAAGTTCAAAGGATAGCAGAGCAGGACTCAAAAGATGCTACTGACGTAAGACAAGAAGCAGATAAAGCCAAGGACGAAGCAAGTGAATTAAAGAAACAGGCTAATGACGATAAAGATCGTGCCAAAGAAGTTTCGATGCACTTGTTCAAGAAAGCAAAAGGCAAACTTGACGAAGCCCTGGAAAAGAAATCTAAGAGATTTAAAGACAATGTTCTCCAAGGGAGAGGAGAAAATTCACGCCGACTCCGATGCCAGTTTCGGAGACCGCAGAAACGGAAAATCCACTACGGGATTTGTGATTTCCCTGGAAATAATGCAACTGCACGTAAAAGAATGAACTGATTTCATGTAACGAGTGAGTTCAAGAACTCATCGGACAAAAACGCATTCTTGGAGAATTAGGATTTGCAAAATTATGCAAAGAAGTGTCGACGCAGTACTGTGACAACTAAGTGTCAATCCAACTGGTGAAAAACCAGTTTGATATCACTCGAAGCAAGCATATAGCTTTAAAATATTACGCAATCAAGGATTACGTTAAAAGAGACGAGATCGACCTAAAATATGTGCCCAGTCAAGACAATCCGGCAGATATCTTGACCAACGCTGTGAACGGTACGAGGTTTCAGGAATTAGTGTCAAAACTTAAAGTGCTATGCAGTTAGTGAACTGCTGAGAACAATGTAATGCAATGTTCATTTTTTTGTTAGGTACTCCAGTGTAAAATGAGGGGGAGTATTGTGTTTGTGTGAAAGAAAACTTATCTTTCAGTATCTTCTATTTCACACTGAAGGCCTAAATAGATAAAAGCATTCCTGAATCCATGTTTTCAAAATGGCAGCGCCCATGTTGCCGATTTAGGCCTAGGACAAAATCTCGTGAGTGATTCAATTATCTGTGTTTTCAAGATGGCAGCGCCCATATCGCCGATTCAGGTTTAGGACAGAAATCTCGTGAGTAATTGTTAAACAATGATAAGCGCGCGAGCGGCCCATTGTTACGCAATTAACGAGTCCGTGCTCAGTGCATTTCGGAGATGAAAGCCACGCTTCAGATCGGCAGTTCGTTGGCAGTCTCGGTGCGGAGTGGATGTGTTCCTGGTTTCCGCACAACGCAGTTCGTTGGCAGTCTCGGTGCGGAGTGGATGTATTCCTGGTTTCCGCACAAGGCAGTTCGTTTCCAAGTTAGCTGCAGATAGGATTTGTTCCTTATTCGCTGAAGTGCAGTTTGTTCCAAGATCCCAGTGATAACGATTAGGATCCTTTATCACTACGTTATTACGATAGCTGCGAAGTGATCAGCTATAGTGAAGCCGTTCGTTACCGCAGTGTGAAGTTCAAAGTTCCGTACTGCAGAACTCCAGTTTCTAAGTGAAAAGCTGCGATTAGTGTGCTTCTATTATTGAGAAGAAATCCCGATTGATTCTCTCAATAAAAACTGTGAAAGACAATGCTTTAAAGACGTATTCTCGGTGAAAAGCCATTTGGACGAAGATCGCTGTTCCATTTCGAACGTGGGTCGCCATATTGGATTCTAGGAGAATTACCGATCTACGACGTGGATGTCCGAAGTTCCAGTTCGACGGAAAGCAGAAATATTACCCAGTGAGTACTGTTTTATTTCAGTGAGTTTCGGACTCTCTTCGTCCAAGCCCAGAAGTTTTAAGATTAACTTTTAACCGAAGAATTGAGACTCAGGCAAGCGAGCCGAAGACGGACTTTCGATTAACTCGCACAGATAATATCTAACTTTAAAGCATTAAGTAATTAACGTTATAGAAATAGAAATGTATTTCTAGTTTATTTATCTTTTGAAATTCTCTGAGAGAGATTGTATTCAAATTTAAAGTAAGATTGTTTTATTAAACGTTTTATTGTTTTGTTACACTTTCGCATTAATTTATTTTACCTTCCTAATTAAGCCTTGCATAGTCGGAATCATAGTAGCTCTCCAGTTAGCGATAAACCTCTGCCGAGGGAATTTAATTCGGATTATTTTTCCCCTCGTTAATTTATGGTCCCAGTGAAGTAAAAACGAATATAGTACATTCGTGCTACACACTTGGTTATGGTAGTGGCGTAATGTAATGTAATCCTCACACAAAGGGTTATTGGCCGTAATAATTAAACACACATTTGTTTTGTTCAGGTTCCTTCCAGAAGGCCGCCCACTGAAGTTTGAGCTCAAGGAGGCTTGATGTTCTCGGATGTCACATCTCAGATTCAGTGTTGAAGTTCCGACCCCCCCCCCCACGCACCTGGAAAATGGTCCTGATTGTTCTTCACCTACTCAACCAATGAAGCTCTTCGAATTTATTTGCGTATATATGTTTTCCCTCCCGTTATCTATAAATCTGCCACTGTATTTTTAATTGTATTGCCCGAAGACATCCACGATCGGGAATGAACATGTTATAATTTTTAGATGTTTAGAAAATATATTTCTTTGTCTTTTATCATGTGTGTAATATTCTCCATCACCAAAATTTCGGCAACACATGTAAACATTTTGACGATATTCTTGTGAAGTCTTTGATACATACTATCTTCTTTAAAGCTGTAAATATCACAATTGGCAACTACCCAATTAATTGTTCTGTAACTTGTGGAGGAGAAGGTCCAAATATATACTAGGGTCTAAATATGAGCTAATTGAAGTACTGGGGTACGGGAGGTACTGCCGCGCATACTGAAAATGAATAACAAAGAATGTAACAGTTGGTCGCCTACAGTCAAGTTATTCAGTGTGGTGATAAGTGTCAATCAACATACAGTCGGACCTCTGTTTAACGAACCTCTATTTTGCGAATTT
This sequence comes from Thereuonema tuberculata, assembly GCA_023159025.1. Classification (NCBI taxonomy): domain Eukaryota; kingdom Metazoa; phylum Arthropoda; class Chilopoda; order Scutigeromorpha; family Scutigeridae; genus Thereuonema; species Thereuonema tuberculata. The sequence goes on along the minus strand of JAFIDM010010028.1, from coordinate 66,291,116 downwards.
CTCTATTTTGCGAACTTTTCTTTGGCGCCAAGAACATTTTGCTAATTTCTTCGTAAAATAATCTCCAAATAGCGAAGTGCATTTTTTCGTGAACTTTTTCGTGGTATCTATTTTTTTTTCTCCTTGAAATGTTTTATTATCAACATTCCCTTAGAGGAAATGAAAGAAATGTGGATACACCTGAGGGAAAAAGAAGAAATTAACGATGATGTACTGATTGATGATTATCTTTCACTTGATTTTAAAGTTGAGACCTCGGAAACACTAACTGAATCTGGTATTTTGGACAGTGTGAAAACAAAAAACAATACAGCTATGAATTGCGATGAAGATAATAAAAATGGAAATGATCATGATGCAGAAATAAAAAAACCTTCGTATGATGAAATTCTAAAATCATTTGAAACAATCCGACGCGGATTTGAAGAAGAAAATACTGAAAGGGTTTTTGGTAAATTGCAAAGATGCGAGACATACTATACGCGAAAACACTTTTTCAAGAAAAAGAAAAAAAAAAAAACTCCGACAAAATTAACAGACTTGATTAGTAAAATTTAAGTACGCATATGGTAATGTATGCTTTATGTCATGAAAATCATTACTTTTTTTAATAATATTTATTGTTTATGTATTTCAAATCTGGTTTATGTAGTTTAAAGTCAATTTTAATAGATGAATCTCTATTTAACGAATTTTCCATATTACGAGCTTTTTTTCGGGATTTAGCGACTTCGTTAAATAGAGGTCCGACTGTATTTCATGGCATTGAAATATTTCACAGATACATTTTGTTATTTTCTTAATCAAATTTTAGTGAATGAAAAGCTGATTGATAAAATGAATGACATTTTTGGCATTATAAACTTGTTCTAGCATAGTTTATTTCTTACTTAAAAACCACGTGGGTAATAGCGGGGAGTGATCTTAATGTTTCTTATCAAATACAGGTTACCTAAGAAGGTCTAAACATGGGCCCTTATTTCAATCATTTTATTTATTTGGAGCAAAAAAAATACAATTGTTCAATGATTTCTTTTTTCCAGAATGCCCAGAATCACTCCACAACATTATTCGAGAGGATAAAATAAAGTTTAAAAACTCAATCTATTTTAAGGTAACACTACATTTATCGATGATTATTCCAGGCGTAGTTTTATCTATCTCATGAAGAGCAACGAAGATGTGGCCTATAATTTCATAAATTTTGTGAACTTTGCAGAAAGATCGACGGGTAACCTAGTAAAATCCATTTTGACAGATCAAGGGACTGAGTTTAACAACAGCAGAGTAAAAGAATTTGTCAGAGAGAAACGTATTCGATTACAACACTCATCGTCATACCAGCCGCAACAATGGCCTGGCTGAGCATTTTAATAGAACTCTCTTGGAAACCGCTAGAACGATTCTGTTAGAAGCCAAGTTACCTGTGCGTTTTTGACCGTTTTCTATTCTCACCGCAAACTACAGGGTGTCCACAAAGTCTGGGTACATAGGGGATAAACACATACGTTTAAAACAAAATTTTATTTACTTATAATGTTAAGAAATTACATTTTCAATATGATTTTCATTATTTTCAATGCATAATTTGATGCGCCTTCCAAAATTCAGGTGAACTCGATTGAATAGGTCTACATTGCCGTCGATTTCAGCACACTGACTAATGCGTTCTCTCAAGTGGTTTAGATTTGCAATCTTCATTGAGTAAACTCTCTCTTTTAAAATACCCCAGAAAAAGAAATCAAGGGGAGAAAGGTCTGGTGAACGAGATCCCATTATCCCCTATGTACACAGACTTTGTGGACACCCTGTACACACTAAATCGCACTCCGCATGTGAAGTATCTCTTTTGAAGTGGCTGTGACGAGATGGTTCCTAAACAAGTATCCACCAAGTGTAAGAAGTTCGGGAGCGTAGCATTCATTAAAGTCCCTAAAAATCAGTTGAAAAACAAATTTAGTAGTAGAACAAAGAAGGAAATTATGCTAGGATATTCCATGACTACTAGGGGATATTGCATGTTTGACGTCTTGTGATTGAAACACGAAATGTCTAAATAAATGAAAACAGCGTGGATGTGACTTATTAAATTCTCTAGCTATAAAACACTATAAATCTCTAGCTAGTATGAAAACCTTATTTTTCCAGATAAGAAAGAAGATGATAATGAATACACTTCATCTGAGGACATAGAGGATACACATGAATATGAAGATGAAACGATAGCAGAAGTTGAAGATCATTCTCAAAAAAGCGAAGACAACGATAATAGTCCGGAAGAAGAAAACTCTGACCACGAGTATATGTCTCTGCCTAGAAGAAGAATTTTAAGACGACGAGATGCTCATGCAAATGTGATAATCACAAGAAAAGAATCATTCTCCTACGATGATGCTATAAATGGCAAGGATAGCCTAAAGTGGAATAAATCCATTCAAGAAGAATTAAGGAGTATTCATCAGCACAACACTTAGATAGAAAAGAAAATACAGAAATATGCTACTCTCCTTTCGACGAATGGATATTTCGGAAAAATAAAAACACACAAGGTGATTAACACTGCTGACAATTAAAAACACATTTCCATCAATTAACAAATAGAATATAACATTTACAACGTTCCAAACCCTCATCTTGTTTCTATAGGTTCATTTTTCAAGTATCTTACTCCTTGTTTAAATAATGATCCTCCATAATTCTTCTAAAATAAAAATAAAAATTTTTCACAAGATGTAATATTTCGATAGCTTAATCAGCTATCTTTTTCAAGCACCAAGGTAAAATAAAATAAAAATAACTAAATAAAATAAAACTAATAGGGATAAGATTCAACGTCTTCCTCCCTATCAACACCAAACAGAAAATAAATTCAAATGATCCTCCATGTTTGAATTCGTCCGTAAGAATGACCGTCAAATCTACGAGGGATATCGAGTCTCCATCTAGTGTGGGTGATGTTAACTATTGTAAAGGAAACAGTCGCCTGCTATTGATCAAAAGCACGTTTTTTAAGGAATTATTTTGTAAAGACAGAAAAATAAAGAAAAAAACAACTTTTTTTTCCCTTTTTTCTTTTTTTTCTCTCTTTTTTTCACCCTTTTCTCTTTTTTTCCCTTTTTTCTTCTTTTTATCATTAAAGAACTAAAGTCATTCAAAGGTGATATTGTCAAATACAAAAAGTCGATTAGTAGTGAATGGGTTTCTTCAAAAATCCGGAGTGAATTATAACAAGCGTATATGCTCCTACCCCAAATCTAAATATTCTACGACTGCTCTCAGGCTTAGCTATGAAGTAAAAACTTGTAATTCACCAACTGCGACGTGAGCAGAGCATATTTGAACGGGATAATAGATAGTGCCGTTTACCTATACGTACCTAAGGATGTAAAATTGAAGGATTCTCTGAATTATGGTCTCAAACTACTGAAATCGTTGTATGGACTAAAACAAGCGGGCAGAAATTGGTACACCACGTTTAGAGAAAAACTGTTGCTTGTTTATATCGATGACACATTTTGAGTAAAGATGAGTCAGTTATTTCAGGAATTAAATTACATCACTCATTTGATAAAAAAGATCTTGGCTTCATAAATGAATATTTAGGCATGAAGATTTCACACAATGTCAACGATCAGATTTTATCCATTACACAAGAGAATTTTACTAATGAAGTCTTGTCGAGGTTCCAGATGAAAGATTGTAAAAGTGTTGCAACTCCGTATCTTGAAGACAGGGAGGATTCTAGTGAAGATAATCATAACGCAAACGTTTTGAGTGAAAAAGATCATTAAGATATAGTACCATCATCGGTAGCCTCACATATCTTAGCAATTGCAGCCGTCCGGACATTGCGTACGCAGTCAATCGTTGGGCAGAAAAGGATAATTGTCCATCCAACGAAGATTTCGTTAAAGTAGAAAGAGTCCTGAGATATTTGAAAGGCACGAAATCTTATAAGATGGAGTTCACTCATAATAGTGACAATTTAATAGCATATGCCGATGCAAGTTTTGCGAACAGAAGAGGGGGTAAATCTATCTATGGTTATGTTGTTTTCTTAGGAGGATGCGCATTTCATGGTCGAGCAGCAAACGATCTATAGTTTCCCATTCTCCGCAAGAATCCGAGTTAACGCTTGCTGTGATTGTGGTAGGTTCATTGTGAGCTGCAAAAATGTTTTATCTGAAATGAAATACGATCTTTTTGCAGATAAAACTGCTGAAATGTTCTATGATAACCAACCTACAAAAATGGTACAGGATACATACAATCAAACAAGAAGCCATCACATCAATTAAATACATATATATAAAAGGTAATTTGGGGGAAGATGCAAGTTGGGGAAGACGCAAGTTTTGTAATATTTCGTTTATCAGAAGCTAGATGGCAGAATTTTCAACGGCCAAGTGTAGAAGCATTCTATGTGAAGGTTGTTGTTGAAAGTTTTCAATTTTACATCGAGTTCAATCGTAGTTAAATTGAAAACTAAATTCTTTGGACTTGGTCAGTACTTAAGTTATAATACAGTAAAACCCCGTTATTACGCTCCCGCTTATAGCACTATCCCGTTCTTTACGCTCTTTTTATTTGGTCCCTGGAATTTTCTATATATCTCTGTATACTTTTACCCTCTTATAACGCTTCAAATCCCGCTTGTAGCGCTTTTTTATATCGGAAATTTTGTATCGAAAAGAAATGTAACACTGTAAAGATTATTTTTTTTTCCCCTGGTCGGAGGGAATCTTTGAACTCTGTGAAGTGCGGGTCTGTGATACAGTTGTGCAAAATGTCGAAACGGAAATCCCTTTCTATAAGTGAAAAATTGCAAATTCTCCGTAAGTACGACGAGAATTCTACATTAAGTCAGGGGGATTTCGCAGAATCTCTAGGAATTCCCTTGTCCAGTCTGCGAACAAGAATGAAAAACAGGGATGCAATTACCAATGCAGCGAAGGGTTGTTGCAAACGTAAAAAAGTAAAATATGCACTAAATCTGCTCCGAAAATATATTAGTATTGCTCCTAGTGATATATCAATTGACGTTAATAGTTCCCTGAACCGCATTGAAAATGTCATAATTCATAACAGTAGCACACATACACGGCAAACCACAATCAAAGATCTTTTTAATAGGAAATAAGCTCATATTTGCACTATATCTATTGCAGAATCACATATGTTTCCTGTAAAATGTGTCCAAATCTTTCCCCATCTCATAAATCATTTCCCGTCTATAGCTTATTACGCTTGTAGGTCATGGTCCCTTGACGAGCGTAATAACGGGGTTTTACTGTATTTCGCTTTCCATACGTAAGGTTTAGCGCTCGATGTATCACAGCAAACTTAATATAGCCTTGATATTTTCTTTGTGACTGAATGGTAGGTTGAAGCAATATGGCAAGTCCCGCTGAACAAAAATAAATCTTTGTTGTGTCTTCCCTAAATGCTTGGGGGAAGATGCAACATATTAAACAATAATGATTTCCGAATACTTCACCCTATTTAAATATAAATTATAATTATATTTTTCATATGATTATTATCAAAAATCCAACATATGAAGCATTTATTTGTTATTAATTTCATAAAACATGATTTTTTTTTATGGCCATGTATTATTAAATTGTTAATTTTATATTTTTATTTTTTAATAATTATTATTATTCTTTGTTCGTAAGTGTTGTATTGTGTGTTCGTAAGTCTCACAGAATATACCAATACAATTTCTACAACATAACTCACAAATTACTGAACTTATTTTATACCAAACAAAAAAAATACAATAAATAGAACGGAATCAATTCAATATTAACTCAAGGCGATAATCGTTTTTATTTAATGTAATAAAATTAATTAATTCAGTTAATTTAATTATTTAGTTAATTTATTTAATGAATTAGTTTTATGATAAAAAAGGGTCCCAAATGCGATTGGTTCCAATGTAAAAAATGCAAAAAAAAAAATGGCTCCAAGAAAACTGCAGCAAGGATAACATATTGTGCAGTGTAAAGTGTTTTTCTTCAGTGTCGCTTGTCTAATTTATGGTCAATGTAATGTTTATAAAGGCTTATTAAAAATTAGCTGAATATACTTTGTTTTTCTTAGTAATTGTAAACTTTATAAACCTATGGCATCTTCCCCGCATATTGGGGAAACTTTTGATGAAGTTAATTTAAGGGCTTTTTTGTATTTGTTGCAGTTACTGTAGTGCATTAAAATTTTTTGCTCTTAACAGTTATAAGAACGAGCAATATTTTGACATATTTCAATAAGTTTTTTGATTTCTCGTTTTCAAGTAAAAAAATTATAACTGTCAAGTGTGGCGTCTTCCCCCAAATTACCTTATATCAGTGGCGTATATAGAATATATTTTCGGGGGGGGGGGGGGAAAAAATTAAAAAAACAAAAAAAAAAAACCAAAAAAACCCTATCTTTTAAACAAAAAAAAAAAAAAAAAACGTTGGGAGGACATATCTTCATTACTTTAGGTGGGGGGGCCCCCTCAGCCCCCCCCTCTTATATACGCCCCTCCTTATATATATATTGAAAGATATCATCAAGGATCTTGTAGCGCAAAATAATATTTACTTATGCTGGGCGAACATGCAGCAATATGCGGCAATATGCGGCAATATTGTGGGACAATATTGCCCAATTTTATTGCTGACAACCGTTATCAAGTGCGAACACAGAGTTTTTCCTGAACGAATATTGCCCTGAATATTGATGGTAACGGCGCTTCGTGTTTCACTAGGGAGCCCTAGTCATTACACACTCAGTGAGAACGCCTTATAAACACACCACACGAGCACAGCATAGGTGCAGTGTGGACAATATTCCCAGCAATTGTACGACATCGGTTTTATTTATACAAT
>JAFIDM010010028.1:66264612-66279241 GCA_023159025.1 Thereuonema tuberculata | reverse complement strand
GTGCTGTTTTTCTTTTCCTTTAATTATTGATATTTTAATTTGTTTTAAGAAGATTTAATAATGTTAACAAGGAAGAAATATATTGAAAAGAATTATGATACAAAGTTTACATTTGTTTGTTTACTTTCTGGATACTTGCCAAACTAATTCTTCAAGTGATTATAGAATTGTTATTCTGCATATTCAAATACATCACTACTCATCTCTGTTGATAGGTAACATTTATATGATTTCACACGAATCATATAGACATTAATAAGTTTAATGAGTTAAATTTTTGTTACAAATGTGCATTGAAATAATGTAAAATAATCATTTTTTATTTACTTTGAAATTATAAAAAAATTTTATGATTTGAAAAACAGATTTCTGGCCTTTCTTCTTCGGTGTGTTGCGTTTTATTTCTCGTCAAAATATATTATCTCACGCTTTTTATGCACGAAGTAAGAAACTGGAGAGAATAAGTGTAAGAGCTCCTCTGGTAACATTCTGAAATAGGCTGCAAATGGGGTGCCTGGTTCACGCTTCTTTTTTTGTTTTTCTTTGGAATATTTGTGTTTGAACAAATACAATCTGCCTTTCATTTCGGGCCAGGATTTGAGGCGGTAATTGTTATCACTCGCTTTAGGTGCAAAGAAATTTGGCCAGTAAACCAGATACAAGCATTCTTAATCCTGGTAATTCATTGCAGTAATTCAATTTACTATCTTATTTTCTTCTTCAGATGAAAAAGGAAAAAAGAATCATAATTATCAATATTTTCTATGTTCTATTTGTTTCCTTAGTGCTAAATAAAAAGAGATCGGAAATAAAAAATAATAAATTCCATCTATATCTAAGCTCTTTATTAAAGTTACTTACTTGCATTTAACCTTTTCAGCAATCTTTTTCTCCATGCAGTTACGAAAACATCTTGAAACACTTCGAATGTCAATACATGGCTTTGTGATTTGATTTTTCATCTTCAGCTACAAAAATTTAAAAAAAACAAAAAAACAATAATAATAAAAGATGAAAATTTTATCTGAATTATACGCGTAATCGTATATTATATAAAGAAAAATATTTCTCTGTCTGTCCGGCGCAATGCAACAATGGATTGTTTCTGTTGCATTGTTGCGAGGAAGTCGACAAATGCAAAAGGCGCAATTGTTGTGATTTTCAATAATCCCAATGTTAATTGTCACGTTGTTGAATTGGCAACATGACAAGAGAAAAATATTGTTCTTTAAGGGAATATATTTTGAATTTTAATAATTGTATTGTTATAATTATGTATTTGAATTTTTGTAATTGATAATGTCTTACATATTATTATTGTGATATTAGTTAAATATTATTTTAATGGTTTGAACTTATTTAGAAACCAATATGTGCGAAAGAAGGAGAAAACTTCTAGAAAACAGGTGTAATTTCGGTTGGCGGATCACGTGACTTATCTGTGTTTCGTTTTCTCGTGGGAAAAGAGTAAGAGAGTGAAATACACACTGGCGGGTCAGATACACACTGGCCGGTAAGAATCAGATCAGATGATGAAAATGAAACAATCGGATTGGCTAATAAAAAGTGAAACTTATGTTTTTGGTGCGAAAGCGAAAAGGAGGTGTAACGGGACCTGTCAGAAATTAGTTAGGAAAAGAGAGCTTTCGAGTGCGTACGCCGGACGGTCGTGTCCCACGGGAAATGGCCGTAGAAGACGGGTGTCGGACACCGGACAGTAGCAGGCAGTCTGCCATGGTGAGGAGACATCGGGCAAAAACTGTCCCAAACAAAAGATGGGAAAGCCATAGTGTTGCCGAGAGACGAAAGAAACTGCAAGTAATCTTTTCGTTACAAAATCTGAGGGCTATTAAACAGCCGTGCAAAAAAACCCGATCTTAGAGTGGGAAACAGTACAGACTGACTAAGACTGGTTTAACTATAATAGAAACCATGGCTTACAAACTGTTGTGGATTCAATCGTTTGTGGCTTGGGTTCGTATTATAAGAATGAAATCTTAAACCCCATGGTCATCGCAGTGATGAAAGATTAGAAACATTTCGATGCCAGACTAGGCAAGGGGTAAAGGACGTTGTGGCGGAGTGCATGCGGACGAAATGCAATGCTTCGGGAGATGAATAGCCCTAAATCTGAGTTGTTTATTTCGAGGGGATAAAAGTGTATAACTTCTAATTACGGTGAATGGAGACCGTTAGCAGCTAATAATCAACAATGTTTATTCTATTAATAAGAAGACAAGGTGTTCGAAAAAAGAAAGAAAATAATAAAGAAAAAAAGGACTCGTTTACTCGGTGAAAAGCCATTGGTTAATGTTTTAATTAATATTATTAGAATCGAACAAGAAAACCAGGGTAAAAAGACATTGTTCCTTCTACTTGTGTTTTCGAGCTATATGTATTATTTAAGGAATGCGCTTCGTTTTCTTTATTATTTCTTTAGGTGAACCAAAGACAATTGCTTGAAGAAAGTTAAAGAAACTAATTGTGTTTTATCTAATATTTTAAATATTAAATAATAGATTGCTTGTTGTAGTTTTCAAGTTAATTTTTGTTTGATTAACCATAATTATGAAGGGGGTTATTTTGGAGATGTGCATCTCGTAGAAGAGACTAGTCCTGTATTACATATCCAATTTTGATTTTTTTTTAATTTTTATGCTTATCTTATCTGATAATTAAATGTGTTATATTTATAAAATAAATTTTGATCCATTCATTGTCGTGCATTTATTATAAAAGCTTACTGACTTAGTTAAGTTGGTGAAGACGATAAATTTGGGTTAACAGAACAAGATCTTGGGGATCTGAAGGGGTGGTTATAATTGGGGATATTTCAGGTGATTTTAATAGGTCACTCTGTTCCAGTAAAAAAATACATTCTCAAAAACCTTGTTTGTTTGGTGCGGAAGTAAACATACGGCCGTACATTGAGTCCTCTGTCAGGAAATTTTGGCGGGAAAACCTTGGGCCCAGCAGAACGCCATTTTTACCCAATGTCAGTCGCATTACTTCTACGGAATAGGTTGTAAGTACAGGTTTGATCCACGGGATTATTTGTTTATTAAATAACTTTGGGGACAGAGATAAGGATAATTCTTATCTTTGGGTTTTATTCGATCATGAGGATACCCCTTACCCCAAGGTGACATAGTGCAACACTGGAAAACGGTTTTTCATTGTTTTTTGTTGCGAGGAAGTCGACAGATTTACAATGAGCATTGTTGAACTTAAAAATTTTCCTTGTTAAATTTCTATATTGAAACGTTCGCGACGGGAATCGAATCTGCAGCCTTTTGTTCCGAAGTCATATGTCCTATCCATTAGGCCACGGGGACTAAATGCAAATTATTGTTTCTTATCAATCTACTTAAATATCACTTTGTGTCATAACCGCTTGGAATCGATTCTTCTTGAATTATCTCATACTTACCAGGCGAGACAGAAGGATGGCCTAGTATGAATAAAAAAGGAAAATATGGAGGATTTAATCAGTTAATATGACACAAATGCACTGGCCACAGCACGAGCGTCACGTGATCGAATAGAAGCTGGCATTCGGTCAATTACTGCCAGCTGATAGTGGGTTAATGAATATTTATTAATGGCATTGAAACTGAATTGCTATTGAAAATACTATATAAATGGACTTTACGAAGGCGAATTCGTAGAGATTCGTCATAGTAAACAGATTTTTAATGAACAGGGACTTATTACTAATCGTCGAAATGTTAGTCATGTGATACATAGAAACAGAAATCTGGGTCAGAAAGATCGCCGCTATACACTGAAACCGATGGCTGAACGATTCACAAACTACCAAACTATATGAACGTTATCTTGCAGGTGAAAAATTGAAATTCTTGTGATTAAACATACGTGTACTTAAACGATATCAACAAGCTTCCGGCAATATATTACCGCTCCAAAGCAGATAAAAAAATTTGTCTGAGAGATTTTGTCCGAGAGTGCAAGGAAAAGTTTCTATGTATGTGGATGCTTACTGTTCATGTGATGAATCGCAGATATGACGAAGACATCCACAGACTATAGAAACGACTCGGGAAAGGCGTCTAGCGGGACAAGGCGTCTAGTCGCACTAGGTAAATATCAATGACTTTTTTACCAACAAAACGCACATGACACTGGAATAAACTTAATACCCTTGTGCTCGACGGCTGATCAATGAATTACTGCGCTTTATGTTATTGAAACGGAGCATCACAGATCTTCGACTCACTTCAAAAGTGAAATGCCTTTGGAGAATCTGTGCAGGCTTGGGATGCAATACCTCAAGAGCAATTAATCCGCAACCTTTGACAGTGAAAAAGGTGTCGAGCTATTGTTTGGAACAGGGGATGTCACATTGAATACAACAGATGGTAGAAGAAAGGGTTGTACTAGCAAGCATTTCAATTTGTGCCATCTTAAGTGATTCAATCCTTCGTATAATAATCATTGCTTGATAATTAAAATCTAATTCTACTTCAAGTCAAGAAAAATTAATCGCCCACAGCTGGTATTCAAACCCGAAGCCCTATCCAAAAAATTAATAAAAAATTACTGTAAAAAAATAATTTACTGTAATAAAAGATGCTTCGTGATTTTATTATTATTTTTAAAAGTAATTCGACAGACTGCAATAACTTCACTTTTTTATTAACAGGTTTGCTCCTAAGAGCCTAACATTAAAGTCATCATCTGCCAACAGAGCAATGGCGTGTAAATTTCTTGAGCCTTGATAATAAATAAAGAATTTTTGTAAATCATCGTACATAATAAAAAAGAACTGGAAAAAGAATTTTAACAAATAATCATTGCCTAAACATTTATGGAAATATAAAGTTGAGATATATGTAATATATCATTGAAAATTGCTCTCACTTACTAATATTTGTTTTCGCAAGAAGATAATATTATCAACTTTAATCGAAGATTTTTAATTTAAAGAGAAGTATTTGATATTGTTATTAATGTTGTCGCCTAACTATTATCCCGAAATGGTATTCAAGTATGTGATCTCAGTACTAAGTTAGGTTACGGACGTAGTGAAAGCACCCCTACATCAATGCATCAACTGTGAGTCTGTGAGTCTGCCCAATATTCTGTTTTCGCACCCTTTCTGAATTTCCAGAAACTTGATATGTTTCTAGTCATTAATAAGAAGTTATAAAATCTGATTTTTTTTTCCTAGGTCATGAATGTTTTTTTAAGTTAAGGCTAAGCATGTTTTCAGAAACCTTACCACTGCTGCCCTATACTAAATCCTTCATTCTAAAACCCATCGTTATGGATATAATGTATAATAGTTGATTTATCTAAGGAAGTACAGAATTTTATCAAATAATTATCAAATAAAACACGTATCCTTTATTTCATGGGCATTCTAAGGAAATAATGGCGTAAAACTGTCTTATTTATTTACGAATTATGTAGATGTTGCTACCATCATGAGACAGAAGTTTTTAAAAGAAGGTAGAAATTTTGCATTCTTTGGAGTTGAAAGTTATGTATTTCAGTTATGTATGAAGATAATATGAGAAATTACGATAAATTTACCTCTCTGTATTGTAATGAGAATACCCAATCTCCAGCTTCTGGCAGCATCGTGTAGTATATCATCATTAAATCCATCGGAATCTCTTCCTTGTTGTGTAGGTTAATCTAGATATAAAAGAATTTCAATACAAGTAGTGAGGTTCAATTAACTTTTCATTTAAAAAGTTTTTACGTGTGCTAATAAATATAGTCAGTCCTTCCTGATTCGTCCTTCAGTTCACCAATGGACACTCCAAGCAGTTCATTGGTCCTCTTCTCCTTAAATAGAAGAATTGAGAGCTACTTGGATCACTTCCCACTGAAGAAGCCTCATCTAAAGAGAGGCGAAAGCTTTGGACCTCCTATGTTTTAATGTTTTAGTGTTTTTTAACTTTTTATGCTTGTGTGCAGGCTGAACTTTTAACTAACTTTTCATTTGTGCACAGAAAATTCAAATCCTTAGTCAATTAAACATTAGGATGAGCATAATTATTGTCTTTAACTAAACTGTTTTAACGTGCAGGCAAACATACAGACCATACTGCACTCTTTACACATATAGTAATAATTAAAATTAGAACAACGCAACGTTTCAAAGTTCTAGTTTTTGAATTTTTTCGAATAACAAAAATGAATTCAAAACTTTTCGTGACGGAACAATCCTCCAAATGATCACCAAATTTAGGCCCCTCCCATTAGGGGAGGGAGTTCATTATGGAGGAAGTTTTCGTTATAGGGAAGAAAGGGTCTATTGAAGGGGTCCGTTGAATCCGAAGAAATCACTAGTTCCGTTGATGCAAAATGACTGGATTATCATTGAAACCCTATTGAGACCTCATATGGTCTGTGGCGCAAGGTCAACGCAAAAATGGACGCCTTCTTCCGTGTAATGGAAGAAAACTTGACGCTCATTTGGAGGACTGTTCCGTCTCAATATTTTTTAAATAAATTTTGTTATTTCCCTGACGAAAAAGTTCGAAAACTGGATCTTTGAAACGTCACATTGTTTTAATTTTAATTGTTAATATATGTGTAAAAGATGCATTATGGTCTCTTATGTGTAATTAATAATAATTTTATGTAGACAATTTAATTATCACTATTTATAAACTTACATACAGTGCTTGCTTGAATGTAATATTTAAGTTGTTTTTCGCATATGTGTACAAGCTTCCAAGAGAAACATTCAGGTATAGAAATGTGGCCACTCCAAAGTACTTCAGTGACTCATCTAATATTATGAAGTAATGAAGAAGTAAATATCGTAAGATAAATGTTTAAGTGAAGATGAAAATTAATTAATTTAAAAATGCATTCCATACCAAAAAAATGTTGAGTATACAGCATGTACAAGGTGGTTAAACAGTTAAAGTTGGTCTATTTAGAGCATCCTGCAACTGCAACTAATAGTAAGAGAGACACCAAAAGTTGAGACACATTTTTTATGTATACTATTCTGCAAAAACAAAGTATTTAAAAAAATCGCCTACTAGAAGACGCTTTTTGCTACAACAAAGAAAATATTTGTAGAAAAACATTAATGCTTGTCATATCAATCGTTCAGCATCGTCGGAGAATGCTGTAGGTTCAGATAGTGCCCGAGCTGCATCACGACAATGAGATCTACCCTGAAGCACAGTTGCAAAGATCCTGAGAAACTAATTTTTTTCCATACAAGATCAGTCACAGACAAGAACTGCTTCCAGGCGATAAGAAGAAACGACTCACTTCTGCGTTGATCTTTCTGGCGTGGATGGAAGTTGATCTGTTGTGGCCATTGGACATCCTATGGAGTGACGAAGCACATTTTTATTGAATAGTACTGTCAACCTCCAAAATTGCCCTGTGTGGGCCAAGAAAGTTTTCCAGGAAGTGTCTCTGCATTCGCGCAAGCTTACAGTTTTGTGTGGGTTCACATCCAACCTAATCTGGGTCCTTATTTTTTTTTTTTTGAAGAAATTATTGCTATTTGTCCTCAGACATGTTCCCTGACTGCAGCTAGATATCCTAGCATGCTCCAGAACTTTATCATACCCAAGCTGCAGGAAAGACAGTGTCTTGATTCAACCTCTTTTATGCAAGATGGTGCACCTCCTCATATTAGAAGGTTCTGCAAAATTAGTTGCGCCAACACTTTACCAATGATCGAGTAATTAGTCGCATGTTCTCTACTGCCTGACCACCATGTTTTCTTGACATAACTTCATTTGATTTTTGGTTGGTTAAAGGATGTGGTGAATCTTAGAGCAATTGCAGAACTATAAGACAATATTGCACTAGAATTATCACGGGTGATTATCTACGGTCAGATGGTCAGCATACAGTTTATCGTCTGCAAAACACTTTTTTCAGGGGGAACATATTGAGCATTGTCATATGACTCGTTCAAAGCTCTGATACTGTTTGTGTGAAATAAATGTGTTTTTGAACATTCTCTTTTCGTTTTCCGTTGATATAGCGGTAAAAGCGTCCTCTAGTGGACATTGAATCATTGAGCGCATCCTTTGAATAGTATGCATACAACTTTTGGTGTGTCTCCGACTATTGGTTGCAACTGAAGGGTGCTCTAAATAGGCCAACATTAATTAGAATCACCTTGTATTATAGAATTTATCTTATTTTATTTACCAGTAGCATCAATTAATAAAAGCTTCTAATAAAATATTAAATATAATATTTCATCAATGACTTACATCAAATCATGAGTTTTTAGGACTTGCTAAGATTCGTAAAATGATCGAGGGAAAAAAAAAAGAGCTTGAACTATAAGTATAAAGTATACATCCTAGGAAGCTGAAAGAGTTACGAGTTATGTGTCCGATTTAAAGCCAAAGTTATATGTTCTATTTCATGAGTCGACTGTTTCTTATAATCAGAAAATTTAATAAAGATAGATTAAAGTTAAGAAACAAAAATAATTATGAATATTTAATCCTCAAATGTTAACAAACTAAAATTTCTTAAAATACCTTAGTTATTTTTCATTTTCACTATAAATGGTGGATTTTTAGAAAATAAAAAAAATAATGATAATAGTAAGAATTTCTGTATGAACGTCTAAAAATTTAATCTAGATCAAGTGCTTTATAATAGTCCTAACATCCCCCTTACTTCATTGATTTTTTTTTTTTTAGATTTGTAACACCTTGCCTTGGTTCATGGACGTACATGTAAGCGAAGGGTTAGGAGAAATGGAGAATAACACAGTGGATCGTTTCAAAGACTAGAGGTGCTGGACCCAATTTACCTCGTTAAGGAACTGAGAAATAAGGAAAAGGATTCGGAGAGATTCGGGGAGTCGGTAATTGTCTGTGAAGCCAGGAGGATAGGGAACTGTTTTCTAAACAAAGAAGGAGAGAAGAACCTAGTAGGACTGTATTGTACTTTATTGTTAATAAATTGCTAATTAATTAAAAAAAAAAGGGTGTGTCGTCACGGCAGTCTGGGATGAAGGGAGAAGATTGAGAGAGAACGGCCTGAGGTATCCCCCACTCAGCTCAGCACTCGTTGGACTGTACAGGGTTAATAAATAAAAACAATGTCAGTAAGTAAATTTCAAAATGGATCGTGATTAGGGATACAAAAAAGAGATTGAATAAGAGATAAATATATATTTATTTAAATTAGATGAGTATATAATGAGGGATTTCCCCGGGATTTCAAACAAAGTAAAAAATACATGTATCCCAACACTAAATAAATATTATAGTGGCGTTCTAAGGCGCCTGAACAGTTCATGATGCACAGTCCTTAGAGGTTCTCAGGAACGGTGATTGACTATTGGTCAGTCGAAGAACAGTTCCCGGTGAGGCGGAGATAACCTAAGCTGCACCGTCGGCTTCGGTTTGCAGCGACGGATTTTCACTTCACAAGCCCGAGGATTTGAAGGACGCTCCTCTGATGCAACGAGTCTTCCGTAATGTGAAGTGTCGCCTCTTAGTTCGCAATAGGGAAGAACTAGCAGAATACACGAGACGCAACAAAATCTTTGGGGCTGTGAACTATTGCTGAGCCTTGGTTTCTCTTTGGACCTCAGCCAGTTCCTTTTATAGATTGGCTAAGCGCCCTTCGCTGGGCACAGAGTCTACCTCCCTTCTGTAGAAGCAACCATCAGGAGGGCAGCAAATATAATTGGATGCCTGCCCTTTTCGGATACTCCGTGCCCACTGAATGTTTTATTGTTCTTCTGTATATACTGTAACCCCCCCCCCCTGTAGTGTCGTCACCCATGGTAGAAGGCGCCGGCCTGTCTACAAGCACATCTGTCGACAGATTAGGAGGCAGGAGGAACAAAAAAAGATGACAAATGAGGGACGGCTGGGAAGCAATCAAAGCAGAGCCCAGATGGAATGTTGGGCAAGATGGATGCCAGATGGGGCGGAGGCTTGAGGGAGACTGTAAAGCATCTAGAAGACATCTGTTTCAAGAAGACACAGAAAACGTTTATATGATGTTCAGGGAAATAAAGAAATAAGAAATTACTTCCAAAGATTTTTCATTTATAAAATGAGGAAAGTAAAGGAAAGAAAATGGAGAAAGATGTAGCGATCCTTGGGTCATTATAGGCTTCAATCCTAATACTACCAAGGGACAACCCTAATAATAATCAAATTTGGAACTTTCTCACACCAGACTACATCTTATTTTGAAACTAATTTCTTACCTCTAATTTTATATTAGAAAAGAAAAGATTGAAATATAACTCTAAGTTTATTGTAAAGAAATGTTTCAATTCAATATGATCGTAACCATAAAATCAGGTGATGGAGAAATTTTTTAGAAATCATTATTGATAAGTAAGGGAACAAACAGCACACACACGCAGAGAAGACAGTAGAAGACTTAAGTATATTACTAGATGATCTTGGACGATCGTGCCAACGACCGAGAGCTGCGAATTGATCCAAGAGTATCCATGACCACCATCCAGAGAAAAGTTGCTGCATCACTAGAAACTTCTGTCCACTCGCACGATTCTGAGACATGCAGAACGAGATTTACATTCTTTGTGCCTCTTACGCTATCTGGTGTTGGCGGCCTTGTTTGAAATAAAGCAGATAGCATTGGACGGCTGTGGGGTGGCAACGGATCGTGTTTAGAGAGAAATCAGGTTTTGTGAATTGGATAACAATGTTAATAGAGTATGGAGAAACACTGAACACGCACAAATCCTAATGGTGACATCATGGTGTGGGAGCAATTCTCGGTCGCCGTCAATAGTCCTTGTCGGGCTCGAGTTCAATATCGTTCACTGGAATGTGTAGAACCATCTGGATCGTCAGCTTCGGCAATCAACAGGTATCAGCGGCACTTGCAACAGCTATGGAGAGATATTCCACAGGATAGCATTAGGCACATCTATGACTTCATACAAAGCCGTATCGCTGCATTATACACCCTACGATCGATAGGTCGCACTACTAAGGCAACTATTGTGTTTTGCCCGAAAGACCGACCCCTTTGCTCTGATATTGTAATCAGTTATTTGCATAATTGCCTTTGCTAAAAGCTATTCCATTGTTGCTTTTGCATGCGCTAATTTTTTTTTTGGCAGGGAATCTATAAGAAACCAGATAAAGACCGTGGTTTAAGTAACCCGCTTTTTTAAAAAATTACAGAAATTCATTATCTGAAACCAGATAATGAATTTCTGTAATTTTTAAAAATGCGGATTACGTAAACCACCTTCTTTTGCGAATGCTTGTTATGATGAATTAGGCTGTCTCCAAATACGTGAATGGAAAAAGAAAATATCTGAACTAACTTTATCTTTGTTTTGTTTTTAACAGAAAATAGTTTTAACTTCAATAAAAGATAATATTTTACAAAATATACTTAAAGATTTTAATTAAAAAAAATAATAGATTAAATCAAAGTTAGTAACTAACCAAATGAAACAGTGGAGCACCTTCCTAAATAAGTTGGCACCTCTTTGATTTTCACTTTCAAGTTGCATTTTTCATATTCTCTTTTATCGAGATCTTCATAACTATCACACTAAAAATTATGAAAAGTATTTAAATATGATAAACATATACTAAGAAATATAATAAAAAAACTAATGATAAAATCAGTACTAAATTCTACTAATACTTGAAAAAATTACTGGACAAAAAAAAAATCATCACTTTTTCAAGAATTATTGTTTTATTTTAATATAATGTAAACATTGACATTGTTCAGAATTTTGAATCATAAATATTCTTCAGTTAATTCTTTTGGAAGTTCTTTGTAAAAACTGTAATGATAGTTATGGAATTAAAAATCACATATTCCTCAAGAGTCAAATGGTAGATTATTAATTATTAAGAATTCTTAAAATTAAACTTATTAATTATTTCAATTACTTACTGCACTGCCAACATTTATGAGTTGTTTGGGTATTCCTGTTTTCTTCCGTTCTTCATTTAGATCTATATTTTTAGCTAATTTCTTTATTTCAGTTTGGGATAAGTGCTCAAAATATAGCAGAAAATCCATTGAGAAAGAATCACAGATGGTAATAGCAGGTAACTTAAGATACCTTTGAGCTCTGACTTGGACACTCACCTCATGAGGTTCTGTTTTATAATACAAGATTCTGTCTATCACCTGATAAATTGTTGATATTAAACAAATTACAAGTATTAAAGTCCACAATATTCTCAAAACCACCGGTGAGTTTTTATCGTTTATATATTTCACTCCTGGTATGTTAATGTCAGTTGAATTCTTCACCGTTTCATCTTGCCATGCAAAGACATATTTTCTTGAACAGCGTCGTCTATTTGCTATTCTTCTCACAGTAGAAGATTTCTTAGATAACATTCTCATTATGTTCCCACCTTCGTTATGAAGTTTAGAAGAAACCTAACAGTAGAGTTATTTTGTGAATTCTTTGATCTATTAAATGCTTTTGAAAACTGGATAGGTGCTGTTTATATTGCTTTCACTTTTTGTCCCTATTATCATTATGAAAGCCTGCGTTTGCCGATGAAATGAAACATTTCATGTTTAGTTCCTCAGTTTTTGCTGTCATATTCAAATATTATAAGAGCATTGATTAGCAATGTCTTTGTCAGTAAGGTCACGGTATTCGGTCTTTATGTAATTGTTACCTATCAAAATAATGTACTTGAAAGATATATGTTTGAAATATCTTAATTCTTAGCTTCATTCATTTGAATCGGAGATTACTCAATTGCCCTAGAATTATCTTAGAAATCTAGCTTGATGCAAGAAATCTTTGTTGAAAGACTGTAACTCATTGTCTAATCAAACACTTATTGTCACAAAAACGGACATGAATACTTTTTGAACTTCCTATTATCTTCATACTACACTAGTAATTATATATTATATATTATATTATAATAACAATAGCAATCTTTACATCCGTAACATAAAGAAATAATATAACTTAAATGAAATATTTCAAATTTGTTTTTAAGTTGATTAATTTCATTAAGAAAGTAGGGAATCCATTTCACTGCTAGACAAAAGTCAGTGGTGAAAAGATATAACACCTGCTGCAATTGTATAGAGGTGCATTGAATGTTGATGTGAATCGACAGAAAAAAAATAATGATTTTACAAATTCAATATCTTCGGTTACTGTGTGGTATTTCACTGATAATGATCCAGGTGTTGAGGAATTGTATTTGTAATAAATTGTTTGTGTTGATCTAATAAACTTTTTTGTCGAAACTTACTTCTAAATTGTTTTAGATAATTTGAAAATCAAATGCTCTTCGAAATGAAAAAAATAAATAAAAAATAACCAATTGTTCAATTTAAGAATTTTCTTTACATTGTATGGTATTTTTTGGGGGCATTTCTTGAACGTGAAACATCAATTTCTCATACGGATCAGCATACGCATATTTCTCAACAATAGTAGCCTCGTTATTGCTATAGATAATCGCATTATTTTTCAGTTGTTCGTCTATTGATGTTCTTTCACTTCATGTAATCTGAATATGTGACTCTGAAAGTTAAAAAAAGTCTAAAATTAGCATAAATACACTTGTTTTCTTGTAATGCAAAGCAATTTTAGCCAGCTACGTTAATATTTAAAATACATATGTAAAATATATACACTCATTAACAAACAAAACGACGAACCTAGAAGGAGTTGTCAGATGGAGTCAAAAATTGGTGGAGAGGAAGATTATGTACAGAATTGAAAATGATTAAAATTTCAGACAAATTGAATGATTTATTTCAGATTTACAGAGTTACAAAGTAACGAGCTCAGTAAGGTGTTGACCCACCTCCACCCTGAATGCAAGCTGCCACACGACGTGGCATAGAGTGATAAAGCTCCCTGGATGGTCTCCTGTGGTATTTCTGGCCAAATTTGCTCCAATTGTTGGGCTAGGTCATCCACATTCCCAGGTGGACGCAGTCGCCTTCCCATCATATCCCAGACATGCTCGATTGCAGAGAGATCTGAGGATCTGGCTGGCCAAGGAAGTGTTTCACAAGCTGCAAGACAGGTCCTAGCAACATGTGCCGTATGTGGTCTGGCATTATCTTGCTGAAAAATAAGGCCAGGGTACTGCAAAAGGAAGGGTAGCAAAATAGGTCTCAGAATGTCCTCGACGTACCGCTGTGCAGTAAGTGTGCCGCTAATGACGACCAAAGGGGTCCAGCTATCAATGGAAATGGTACCCCAGACCATAACTCCTGCTTGAGGGCCTGTGTGGCGTGCAATAGTGAAAGCAAGATCGGCACGCTGCCCTGGGCGTCTCGAGACACGTCTGCGACGATCGTCAGGACACAGTTGGAAGCGGGATTCGTCGCTAAACACTATACGTCCCCAGTCAGCATTATTCCAACCGGATCGAGCCAAGCACCACTGTAATCTGGCCCGACGATGTGCAGACGTGAGTGGCAGATGGCGTAGCGGTCGGTTCGAGCGTAGATGTCGCTCTCATCCGTCTGTGAATGGTCATGGTGGACACTCGTGTGCGGGTCGCACGTCTGATGGTTGATAACGATGATTCAGGCGCTGTGACAGCTGATCTGACAATCACTCTATCCTCCCGCTCTGCTGTGTCCCTAGGGACCGCTACCTTCATGACGCTGAAATCTGCCGTTGTCCACCCATTCC